>BMAW01116658.1:40204-88501 GCA_019974015.1 Nephila pilipes
GATACGATGATGGTTATTTGAAAGAAAATAAGATGCAGATGTTTTTAAAATGACAAAAAAAAATACAGAGTAGAAATAGATTGGAACATTAAAAATGTTAGAGGCTTGTATCTGATATCCTTTGAATATGACAAAAAGTATTTGGATTTTATAGCTTACATTTTTATAAATGTAAGAGAAAAAACTCCAAGCAAAAGATTTAAACGAAAGTGAATACGATTTCTCATGAGAAAAATAAACTCGCGTCGCATTATTTTTTCTGTCGAAAAATTTTTTTTTAAAGCAGCTGGCTCTAATATTTTTAATTTTATGTTTAGAAAACTCAAGTAAAATCCATAAAAACATGGAGTTTCAAGCTGCCAAAGTTAAAGCTATTTATGTCAGTTTGATACATATAAATCCAACGATAAATTAACAAAACTCTTATGACGACTTTAAAATTCTTACGAAGTAACAAATAATGACAGAAACAAAAGTAAACTCAGAAAGTTAATTTTAAAATAAAGAGTTAAAGATTTTTTTGGAAAAATATAAACATGCTTTTGTCAACATTATTATGGATAATTTTAACTGCTTTTTATAAAGACAAATGGACCTATTTTTTGCATTTACTTTTGTGACGTTGGGCTACCTATGATTTTTATTCACTAACCTCAGTGACTTTTAGTAATTTGAACAGCATAGAAGTAAAGCTCTTTGCCAACCAAACGAAACGTGATTAAGTAAATTAGATGAAGATAAAGAATATGGTGAATTGGAGATAGTGATATATAAGCAAAATAAAGGTGAAAGAAACAGAGGCGTACCCAGAAATTAATTTTGAGGGATGCATATTGTCATTGACACGAGAACAGCATTTTTAGTTTGGAATTACCATTTGATAAACAGTTAATAATACGTTATATCAATCTTATTTCTCTAATTTAAACCTGTACGAGTATTGATATAATTTTACCAAGTTATTAAAATTTTAAAAAGTAAATATCATTTTAAAACAATAATTGATATTTAAAAATATTTGCTTATTGCTTTTTGTGTGGTGCATTTTTAGGGATGCACCCGCCCTTTCCCTCTTCATCTACAAACACTGAATCAGTTGCACTCATCCGGGGACAGCATAGACTTTTCTATTCTTTTCTCAGGAATCGGTCCAGTTGAAATCCTTTTTTCTCTTCGATATGAAAAGAAATTTAAGCATGAGGAGTAAAAGGTTCTCATGTTTTAAAAAAAAAGTTATAATACCTATAATATAGTATAATAAAATAATTATTTTGAAATTCTAAGATTTCGAGAAAATATCTTGGGGGGTACATAAGTCCCTTTGCACTTCTCCTGAGTACGCCCCAGGAAAGTAAAAAGAAAAAAGGAGATAAGTGATAGTGACAAACGTATAGATAGTTGCAATTTGGATTGAATCATCGTAATTAATCGGTTCGATAGAAACGATTCCCAGTGAGACTGTGGCCGCGGTAGCCTAGTGGTCATGATTTTAGACTCGTGGTCGGCGATTCTCGCGGGTTCGATCCCTGACCACTAAAGACAGGCGTGTAGCCGGGGCTGATTCACATTAAATATATCGGGCTCCGAATTCCTCACGTTGGTATGGAAGTTCGGAAAGGGGGGCTCCAGCTCAGATGTCGTCCTCGTCACTTGATCGAGGTTCAAAATTACGAGGTCAGTCGCCAATAGCCCTCGTGCTGCTTCTAGTGCGATGCTAATAAACCACAACCTTGTGGGACTAATAAAATTTAAATTTGTTGTAATTAAAATGTATTTGATTTGGAATGAGTGATTTGGTAAGCTAAGGGTTTTTATCTCTAATATATAAACTAAGATAGAGTTATGAGAGCGTTGAGGCAGAGATTGTTCAGGCACATCCCTTGTTTGAAAAAATATGGTTTGATTGGTTTTATTAACGTTCCACTAGAAGCAACACGAAGACATTGGACGATGGAAATTTGAAACACGTTCAGGCAACGAGGACGACACCTGAGATGACATTACCCTCTCCTAAATTCCTCGCCACCCCAACGGGAGGACTTTGAGCCTCGAGAGATTTAACGGGCATTAGCTATGGAGGGTCTTTAGTGGCATCCGAACTCGAATCCACAACTAGACGAAAACTGCCAGCCGCGAGTCTGCAACCATGATCACTAGACTACCACGACCACCTTCAATTTTTAATTTTGAACTTCTTGATCATTTAATTAAACTTTAAAATGGCTGTGGAGTTAAATTCTGAAGAAAATGCTACACAATTTTGTAGATTGGAAATAAGATCAACACAATGATGCACTTCCCAGCATCAAAATACGGAAGTTTTCAGATTTTCCCGATTCTAGAGTAAAGGTTATTTGAAAAGTAAATTAGGTACTTGTCTGTTATAGCGGCGCTTAAGAAATGTCTGTTATAGCGATAACTAATTTGTTATCGCTGTAACGATATAGCGATTAGTGTCTGTTACAGCGATATATAACTTGTCGGTTATAGCGATGCTTAATCGCCATGCGACTAAGAAATATCGCCAAATAGGTTGTATCAAAACATGGTCTTCATGAGTTTGGCGACGTCTCAGCGTTATCGTAATTTGACGAGTTTCGTTATAACAGACAAGTATCACAAATTAATAAAATTCATTAATCTAAGGGGGTTGACATATAATATTGAGTAAATAATGAAATATTATTTTCCTAATAATTTCTATAAAATATTTTTTTCACTAGCCTTGAAGCCATAGTAGGAAAAGTTAAGGAGGAATGAAGCTATAACCAAATCACTTTTTTTTTTCTTCTTTTCAGTAGACTTGGAAAACAGAAGAAATGTAATCACAAAAATTCCCAAATGAAATTATTTACAGATAGTTTGCAGTTAATAATGTAAAAATATGTGTCTAAAAAAACTAATAAGTGAATGTAACTTTGACTTCCTGAGTAACATTTTGATAACTTTGAAGAAAAATCTTGAGAATTCTATGCGAATTTCTACTAGTAAACCCTTGAGATGACAATTCGAGATATTTTTTACCTCAAGAATATATAAAGTTAATTAAAAATTATTAAAATAAAAAAAAACATTATCATTGTTCGCTAATATATTTAACTATTAACTAAACTTTATTTTTGCTTTTATCGGAATATTTTTGCTGATTTGTTGCGTGCGAAATTTGTTTAAAAGTGACATAATTCAAAATGAAGTAACACGAATAGCAAATGATTTAAATTCATTACTTTTTCGATTTTAAATAATCGGAAGAATATCTTGAATTAATAATATAAAGGGTATATAAAACAAATGTTTAATTTTTTAGTAGCATTCCTACACAACTTGGTACATTTCTCTCTCAACACAATTTCTTTTAAATAAGATGACATAAATTGTGGGACCCCTTGTGCAATACTGCAACCCATAACACGGTTTTGCTCTAACCCTTTAGGTACGGGCGTCGTCGTTCAGGGTCGGGGTAGGGAGCTCCCATGCATCATTAAAGTATGAGCTCAGAGACCGGGTGAAAGCTATTAGCATTTTAAGATGGAACATTTTCTAAATATCTTTAGATGGCGCCCTGTGTCCATTACTTTTGAACTGAATAGTAGCTTTTAGATCATGACCTTCCGTTTGTTCACGGATTGTCTTAATTCGGAATTTTGCTCAACAGCTGTTGTGAGGGGGAGAGAAAGTAATGTAAACAAACTGAACTCGGCTCTTTAGACTTCTACGTGATGTACATCCGTAATTCTGAGTTCTCTTCGAATGCTTTTCTTATGAAATTCCTACGATTAGCTCACACTCTACCTAAATATATCTTGTTCAAATTTTCAATCGTTAATAAAATATTTTTTATTCATCCACTCAAGTTCAAATACATTTTTTTAAACTTGTAGTGGACGACACTTGATGTTAATACAGTTTTTTCAAATATTAATTAAATTTAATTGGTGAAAATGCAGCTTAGCCCAACCACTTGGAGTGGTTTCGAAAATTGCCAAACTTGGCAATTATTTTAAGTCAGCGAAGCGGAGCAGGGTAGCCACATTTGGCAAAATACCGCCAAATAATTCCTGTCGCCAAGGGTAGTTGGGCTAATCTACATCCCAACGATTTAATTTAACGGATCAATTAAGAAACACAAGCCAAAGCTTCTACTATGTCATTTGTCTTGCAATGGCAAATTTGGTAGAGCGTCGGCGTAGAATCTTCCTGCCTTCGAAGAATCTTGTCGAAGTATATTTTTTTTTATTTGACATTCATATAATTAATTTTAGTTTTATATGGGAAAAAATTTCTCTTACATAAGATATTTATCAGGATATAAATTTAAAAATAAATACCGTCATGACGAAGCATGAAGATCGCTGAGAAAAAAATTTATTTTCCCACTTAATATTGTGATTCTGTCATATGTGCTTACATATTTATAATAATTATAATTATTTAATAAAAAGTAACTAAAATAAAAATTTTCTTTGTTGATCTAAGTAGGAATTGACTTTATAAAATATTTTCTTATATTATTGTTGATTTTTGCTACATATTTTTTTCTTTCTTTTTAGAGTTTTACCGTCTATACTGCTTCACTTTGCACGGTTTTTTGATGTGTTTTATTTACTCTCAATTTTATTTCCGAAAAATTTCACTCGTGCTTATAATGGCAAGAAAATTTTGTTTATCAGATCAAGAATATACTCATATGTTAAACGAGCCAATTAATGACAACACCGTGATTAATTTTCTAAAAGGTTTGAAAGCAATATTTCTAGGGATTCCTGTTGCGAATATTTTGTCAGAGAGAGACAGAATTACCACACTCGGTCTTTACCTTAAGTTTGTTACTTCTCGTAAATTATCTTTCTTGCATATTTTTTTTATTAATTTTGAAGTATATTGATATATTTTGTCAGTAAAACTTCGGGATAATTTCAATAGCGCTTCTGAAAATTATTTCTCATTGTAAGTGCTTTTTTTGTATTTATTTTTCTGTAAATTAAAATTTTAAAAAATTTAACAGCTTAAGTAATAATCTAAAATGTTACCGAAAATTATAACATTTGGACGAAATTTTTTTTTGCGTGATTTTTTTAGATACGTTTTTATATATTTATGTCGTGTCAAATAAACAAATCAAACATAGCAGAATATCCTGAGAGCTCAGTTTATATTAACGTCGCTCTAGAAGCAACACGAGGGCTATTGGCGACGGACCTCGTAATTTTGAACAACGGTCAAATGACGAGGACGACACCTAAGCTGGCACCCTCTCTCCTAACATCCTCACCACGCCAACGGGAGTACTTTGGGCCCCGGCAGATTTAACGTGCATCAGCCCCGACTGCACGACGGGTCTTTAGGGACCAAGGATCGAACCTGAGACTGAACGAAAACCGCCGGCCACAAATCCAAAGCTATGAAAACTTGGCTACCGCGGCCGAACGTACTGGGACAACCACGACAGTTTATTATTCCTTTCAGTCGTTATTTTAGTTTGTGATCATGTTGGAGCCCCCTTAATTGCGGGCCCCTGGTGCATATCCTTTGCTGCACCCCCCAGATGGCCGGCCCTGTGCAGACCCATATGCAGAAAGAAGGCGACAACTCAAATAGAAGGAGCAAAAGTGTCTATCAACATACATTGGAATCTTCAGTGACTTTGTAAGAACCAGGTTAAAGAAGCAAAATTACAGATTTCGTAGAAGATAGAAGATGCAAAATTTTAAATAGAGAAAAAGGTTCTTTAAGGAAAAGTGATATAGTTTAACCTAAAAAATAAAATATTTTCGTTTCATTGTACTGAAGAGTAATGAGGAAGAAATTTGTTTAATTAAAGTTGCATTGAATAAAATTTAAAAAATTTGTTTCCTTTCGTTTTGTGTTATACATACGTTTATATTTTTTAACGAAAATTAATGACCGTGGTAGTCTAGTGGTCATAATTTCGGTTTCGTAGAGAGCGGTTTTCCTTCAGTCGTGGGTTTGATACTTTGCTGCTAAAGACCCATCGAGTAGCCGTCGCTGATGCACGTTATATCTGTCGGGGCCTAAAGTTCTCCCACGTTGGCGAGGTGTGGAAGTTAGAAGAGGGGGTGCCAGCTCAGACTTCGTCTTCGTCACTTGACCGAGGTTCAAAATTACGACGTCCCTCGCCAATAGCCCTCGGGTTGTTTCTAGTGTGATGTAAAAAAAAACTAAACTGACGAAAATTAAGTAGCTTATAAGAAATTTTCTTAAAAAAATATTTGTTTTGACCAAGTTTTCGGAACGTAAATTCCATTTTTGTATTAACTCTGAGTTAACGCATTTTTGTACAACATTTAATTTTTTAATTACATTTCCTTAATAAATTGTAACTTTATGGGAGCACTTCAATCATCTCAAGACGGAGTAGACAAGAAGAGAATCTCTAAATTGTGTGAAGGATGAAATTGGAAAATTAAAAATCATTGCAGCAGTTTCTAATTTCATAACCCAAATATTTATCTCAGGTTAAAATATATATAATATTTCCACAAACATGTATTGGAGTCCATTTTTTTTCTCTTAGTTTATTACCATAGTTTCAAAATTTCATAAACAAGATGGTTTTTTTAAGGCAAAACTAATTCTGCGTTGATATCATAGAATATGCAGGGAGTTTTGAAATTTTATAGGAGAAAATTCAAGGCGTGATAGAAAACATCTGAAGAAGCAATTTGCACCACATAATGTCCAGTTGGAGAGCAAACAAGGAAACGCTAGATGGCGCTGTAATAGAAAGCATTAAGCGCGGGTTTTCTTACACATCGGGATATCTACTGTCAATTTCAGAAGGCAAGTCTTTTTCCTGACTTCTAAACGGCGCCGCAAACTCCCCGCATGTGCGTTGTGGTGAACATTTCTTGTTTAGATGTTTTCTATCACCTTTTAGTTTTTGCTTAATAGTTTTTTCGAAATGCCCTGTGTCTTATGAGTTATAAGCCACTAGAAGGCTTCTATAATTTTTAGGCTACTGCAGAATCCTGATTTTTGTACGTCGCCATGCCTCTTGAAATCGAGGGTAGAATGACGATGTGTAAGGAAAATCGCGCTTTATTCTTTTCATTACAAAACCTTGTAGTTGTCCAACGTTTGCTCTCAGCCCTGTATTATATGATGTAAAATGCTTATTTAGATGTTTTCTATCACCTCTTACATTTTTGCTCATGAGTTTCGAAACATCCTGTATAAAGAGTCACAAGAACGCCATAAACAGGAAGAGAAATTATGGATTGAAGGACAAAATAATATCTGGCACTGAATAGAAAAACATCAATACAAAAATTTTAAGAATTTTTTTATAGAATTTTAAGAATCTGTCTATTTTAATGTGTATGGGAGTACTACAAGCAGATATTTAATATAAAACCCACAAGCATTTGGGGAAGTTGGATTCCTTAAAATTAAATTAACTTAATGAATATTTCTTTATGATTAAAATATCCTGCTTTGGCAGCAGGGGTATACCATCCGACAAAGGACGTGGTAGACAGGAAAATGAACTTTTAGAAGACGAACTTGAAACATTCTTACACGTGGGAGCAGGCTCTGATATCATTTGCACAGGGTCCATCAGCGGTAAGATACCTAAAATAATTTTTTAAATCGTTTTCATTTATTCCACTTTTGCATTGAATTATTTAATTACATTTATTTAATAAATATTCCGATAGGGGGAAAACAACCCGGCCCAGAGAGCAGGACATTACCATTCGCACAAGACGGAGTAGACAAACATTCTTGAGGAATACCAAATTGAAGGACGACGATGGAAAAGAACAAAATGTGATAGAACGCTCTTATTTCATAACCAAAGGTAAAATATACAGTATACTTCTACAAACATACTTTAAACTGATTTTTCTTCCATATATTAATTACCATAGTTTCAGGCGCTTTTTAGGGCAAAACTAATTCTGCGTTGACATCAAAGAGTCTGCAGTGACTAAGTTAAGACGCCTTACTTCACCAGCCAGATAAGACGTCATTTCAGTCTAGTTGGTAGAGGCACAGCAGAAAGCGACCGGTCAACTTTTCTTCGGACCCACTGGACCAGGGTTCGAAACAACGCTGTCGCATCAAGGTCATCAACTCTTCCTCTTCAGGGGACACGAGGTTGAATGACATCCCCTGATGTTCTGAAAAAAACTACGCCGGAAGTCTATTAACCTTCACAAGAATAGAATGATTGAATGGTTTTATTAACGTCCCACTAGAAGCAACACAAGAGCTATTGGCAAAGGATCTCGTCAAGTGACCAGGACTACACCTGAGCTGCCCCCCTCTTCTAACTTCCACACCACGCCATTGGGAAGACCTTGAGCCACGAAAGATTTAACGTGCATAGCCCCGGCTGTACGGTGGTTCTTTCTTTGCTTGAAGGCACGAAACAATGATTCGATGAAAACAGAGGCCCGAGACCATACTGCGGCTCCCAGCCGTCACACGTGCGAGATAGACAGGAAGAGGTATCACTAATTAAGGACAAAGAAAATATCGGGCACTGTGTTTGGAACGATATTCATTCTAAAATTACTGTGTCCATCTCATTTAAAATGCATTTAAATCCCCTTATTTAATTTCTTTTCTAAACATTTTAACAAAATTTCAAAAATTATCTTTTTTTCATTGTTTTTTTTTCAGGTTTTAAAAGTAATTTTAAGAAGCGAATGGTAACGTTTAAAAGAAACTCGTGAGGAACAGAACACGATTAATTCTCGAATACAGAAGCGTGCTAAAAAGACCTTCGAGGGCCATTCATTATCGCAGAGTCATCTATATTCTGGATAAGTAGAGGAAATTAGGTGAACTGAGCGCATAATTGAATTCGCTTTAAAAGATCCTCCCGCCCGCAAGCTGTGAACTCAAATTTACTCTACGGATGATTTATAGGGAAGGTGGAAATGTCTACTAAAGTATCAAGACGAAGATATATTTTGTTGTTCCCTTAGCAGGGCGAACAAAATTCATAAAATTGATTAATTACTTCAGGTTTAAGGAAGCGAGCAGAAGTTTCTCCGGTAACTACAGATTATTTAAATTATTTAGAGATTGTGTCTAGTGTTTTTGTGTTAAAAATATCGGGGTTGGTCCGGATTTTTTTCTAGTGTTTGTATAATCTATCATAATATGAAAACTGTAACGTTTTTAAAGTATCTTCGTATATTAATTTCAAAATTATAACATTAAGATTGTGAAATTGATGTCATTATATTTTGTTTCGAAGCCGTGATGCAATCTTTGAGAGTTTCTTAAATAATACAAAGTTTGAAGTACTTTTATATTAATAAATATTTTATTTTTTTCACTGCTTACATGCAGAACTCCCTATGAGAAGTAATGGATAAATGTGTGAAGATTTAGAGGGATTGTAGCTATACATATTAGTAAGAAATAACTGAGATATACACCTGGATAAAAAAAAAATTCACCATGTTAATGAGATGTGTCACTTTGGGCTATTCGCGATTTTCTCTTCTCTAATTTCGAGTACATTATAATAAATTGAAATGGATAAATTTACAGTTTCTTCCCAATCAAAGTGAGACATGCAATTAGATGAAGATAAGAAGTGCAATGTGAGTTAAATTAGAGATAGAGATACGTAAGTAAAAAATGATTGAAATGAAAATAAAGGAAGATAGATGATAAAGCTAGCTGATATTTAATTGTGGATTTAAAACATTACATTTAATCTTTAAGATTGAAGCGAATCTTAGTTTTAAAAAAAATGAAGGCAACGTTCTTCATTCCAGAAGTGCATTTACGTCACAGAGACCAGGACGCCAGTTTTATGCAAAACGTTCTACCTCCCCTAATTCGTCTTGCAGTTCAACACATGTTATGGCGATATTCCACCGAAGCGAAGGTGATTAGCCATTGTTTTCCAGAAGCCTGGCTCCCTTATTCGTCTGACCTCAGACACAGCTACTTCTGGTTGTTGAGATTTTTAACCCTTTTGGAAAGAACGTACCATATGCGCATCTCTCGAGATCGTCGTTCACGGCCGAACGTACCAAATACGCATCACTTGAAAATGAGTTCAGGGGCTGAACGATGCGTATTCGCATTCTAAGGTGGAACATTTTCTAAATATCTCAAAATAGCACCCTGGGACCATTACTTTTGATCTAAATAGTAGTTTAAAGACCTTGACCTTCTGTTTTATCACAGTCTGTCTTAATTCAGTATTTTTCTCTCCAGCTGTTGTGGGGGAGGAAGGAAAGCGTAATGTAGACAAACGAGACTCGGCTCTTTGAACTTTCATGTGATGAACATTCTTTTGTTTCTCTTTTTCACCGAATGTTTTTTTATTGGTTTATCCTTTGTATTTTTTTATTTATTTATTTTTAGAGTTGTGCCATCAGAACTGTTTGACTTTGCGTTGCTTTTTGATGTATTTTTTTTGCTTACTTTTTATTTCGGAAGGCCTTGACTCCTGTCTTGACTCCTCAGAAAGCGTTGCTTATTCAAAGAATATACTCACATGGTCGGCGATGCATTTAATGATGAAAGCGCGATTAATTTTCTAAAAGGCTTGAAAAGAATATTTCAAATGATTCTCATGCGGATATTTTTTCAGAGAAGGACAAAACGGGACTTTGCTTTTCTCCACGCTTCGAGAATTACCACAATCGGTCTTCACATTAAATTTTGTTACTTTTCGTAAATAGTCTTTATTGTATATTTTTTTTTATTAATTTCAATCTTTATTGATGTTTTTGTCAATGAAACTTCGCGATAATTTCGATAGCGCTTCTGAAAACTATTTCTCAAAGTAAGCACTTTTTTTATATATATTATTCTCTAAATTAAAGGAAAATGATTATTAAAAATGCTAATTTTATAATAGATAACAGCTTGAGTAATAAACTAAAATTTTACCAAAATTTAAAAGATTGAAACGAAAAAATAATTTTTTTTTTTATTTGAGATTTTTTTTTCCTTCTAAATTTAGGCTTATTGACGCAGAACCCCCGGTCCGTGTTACAGTTTCCTTCGATTCTCCTCCGTCCCCAGGAAACGTCTTACGCTAAGGCGTGCCGTCCCGAAAGGGTTAAAGGATCAGGTCTACTGAAAACAACTATCAACTTTGACATTTCTGGAAGACTGTAATTTTCGGCCTTATCGTGGAATCAATGGGGACTAGTTTTCCGCTGTGGAACACCCGGTTTTTATTGATTAGAAATGATTGGGAAAACCCACAGGACATATATGACCTAAATTATTGATAGTAATATTTGGTTAATTGGTTAATATTGATGCTTACATATTTTATCTCATTACGTTGCTATCATTGCTCAAGATAAGAACTGTATTTTACTGCTTAATTCACTGCATTCCGTTTTAAAGATGTGAGGAGAGACAAATACATTAAAAAATGGCGGCAGACGCAACAGGCGTCTTTTCACCTCAGAAATTAAATTAGAAGAGGAACTTTCCCTGGTTAGGAAGTTAATATAAGGATTATTCTTATCATGTGGTATTAGATTCAGGGATCCTTAGGTATTTTACGTGGAGACTCAATGTGTAATAGGGATTATATCTACTACTTCGAATGTGGGAATATGATGAATCATGGAAATTTAGAGTGTGTGATCGTAGAAATTAAAAGATAAATTTGATTGATTGATTCGTTTTATTAACGTCGCGAAAGAATCAGCACGAGGGTTATTGGTGGTGAGACATACAACAATTTTGTGTCACGGTCGAGATTCAAGGACGACACCTGAGAAACATTTCCGTTTCCCAACTTCCACATCACGCCGATGGAAGGACTTTGAGCCTCAAGAGATTTAATCTGCATCAACCCTTGCTACAAGACGGGTCTTAAGTGGCATCAAGGCTCGAACCCACTACAATGAAAATCGACGAACGTGATTCCACGCCCATCACCACTAAGCTGCAAGGTTAAATGGAACTGTATAAAAAAAATAAATATTTATTATATAGTTACATATTGGTGAATGTAATAGTTATTATATACATATTGGTGACTCCTTGTACTATTTTTATTTAGTAACATCTCGAACTCATGTTTTGCAGTGATTGTTATGAAAATGTCATGCCACTCTAAGCCGTACAACAACCTGCATAGCCATCGCAAATGGAAAAAAATTACTTTCGACTACCTGAATAACAAATAAGTGTATTAAAAAATCTTTGACACACTTCCCTAAATTAATAATATTCAAAACAACTCTTATAATTTAAATATTTTGTTTCATATTTCTCCTCTTCAAAAGACTTAGTTTTACATTCAAACAGAAAATATGCCCTCAAATGTGATATTAAGGTGATAAAAATTCAATTTGTCATGAGAACCTTTCTAAGAAGTACATTTGAACGAAATAAATAATGTTGCATAATTCATGATTTTTCTTTTGGAAAAGTAAGATGTTATGGTCTGAATGTGTCTCGACGTTTTTTTCTTTTTACTTTTACTTTATTCTCATCTACTTTCGCTAAACTATTTATTTCAGAGACTACATTTACATTTGTATGCGTAAATTATTTTTCCCTTTGTTCCATCACTTTTGACGCAAGTGATAATTTTTTTGCGAATGTATGACTCACTATTTTGGAAATATCTAACCCAAATATTAGTTTTCAGTATCCTGTTTGTTTCATTTATTGATTTTCTTAAGTATTTTCTTTTGGATTCAGAAATAAAATTAGATCAATAAATAATGAATTCCCACACTTTAATATGATTCTTTCTGCATAATGATATATATATATATATGTGTGTGTGTGTCTTGTCTGATTGATTGCTTACAACGCAATTAAACACTACACGAGATCAATTCGAGACGGACTGCTTAAAATTGAACCTTGGTCAGGTTTGTTTGGATTTTAATTAGTAATGTCTCTCTAGAAGCAACACGAGGGCTATTGGTGACGGACCTCGTAAATTTGAACAACGGGCAAGTGAAGAGGATGACACCTGAGCTGGCATTCCCCTCTCCTAACTTCCACACCACGCCAACGGGAGACAACTTCGGTCAAGTGACGAGGACGAGATCTCATTTGGACCTCCTCTCACTTTCTAACCACACTACCCCAATGAGAAGATTAGGATCTTCGGCAGATTTAACGTGTATAAATTTTTCTACGATTTAGACCTGCTGTGGAGGATAGCTCAGATGAAATAAATTGTAAAAATAAGTAAGAGTGGACTGTATTAATTTTAATAATTCAAAATGAAATTTATTACTTTAGGCACTAACGTGCATTCAAATAGGTACACCATAGTAAATGTCAACATAAGTCAAAAGCTGTATTCGAACAACTTTTACAATACAATTCAACCAAGGATGCCTACAGCAGTCAAGAAACTATGCTTATTATAAAAAGTTGCCAACACACAACAACTCTAATTAAAATAGATGTTTGAAACAGACTTTACATTTAACAGGCGTGGCGGGAAGGAATGAGAGTAGCTAGGCAAACTCCAAGCGCAAAATTGCGCCAAGCCAAACCATACCGAACGGGAACTTAACAGACGAAAAGAATGCCAGTCGCGAGCTTGCAACCGAAACCACTCGGCTACTACGGTCAGATCATTCTTTTTCTTTCCATAAATAAAAATGTATAAAACTTACTTATTTTCATTCTTAGGAATTACCTTTTGATTACCATTATTAAAAAAGAAGACGGCGAATTTCAGATTATTTTGAAAGTTTTGTGACACAGTAATAACGTATATGTTTATACCTCAGCCTTAATATTTTGAAGTCTAGGCCCCCTCGTCATTCGCCGTTTCGGTGAACCGAGCTAATCTGGAGAGTTTCTCAAGGTCAATTTCTTATTCCTCGTGTTGTAAAAGTACTGGCTATATGCGTTTGCGGTCATTTAGGATAATATCTACGAACCTTTCATTATCAAAAAAGAAAATTATAGACGGCAACACCTAACAGAAGTGTGTATATGAAAAGATCCAGAATCAAAACTAAAAACTGAGCATTTCGTAGTAAATTTTGTAATGTTTTACAATGTCTCCTAACAGATTTTTAGATTTATCAAATGCAAATGATTTGATGGAAATTATCTGAATCAGATCTAGTCGAAGATGATCCAGGTTACCAGTCGAAAAAATGAGTTTTCTTTAACTCATATTGTAACTTTGCCTGGGTCAAAACTTTAAAAGCTTTTTTCCTCACCTTTTCAAATTTTCAAAACATGATATTGTTTTCGCTGATAATATTGAAATTTAACTAAAATCAATAAAAACTAATTGATTAAACCTAATTACTTAAAGAATTAAATTTTACGTCAAGTTTCTCGCCAAGTCGCCAAATGGTCGCCAAATCCGTCGTTTATTAATTATCGCTTGCTACAATTTTAATTACATGTAACTGATAAAATATTCAATTTAATAATTTATCTTTTGCTCTAATTTTAGTAGCAATTAATTTAAATATATTCAATTTAAAAAATCAATTTATCGTTTGCTTTAATTTTAATTACAAGTAGCTTAATTAACTTATATAATGTTTGATTGAGCTAAAACGTTTTACATGTATTTATTTTAGATGATAAATTTAATAAACGTCAAATAATAAAATAAATAATTAAAACTAATTATTGAATAAATTCAATTTGACTCGTTGTTTCCTTTTGCTCTTAAAATTTAAGGCATAAAAAATTATGTTACGAATTGTGTGAAGTTTGAAAAAAGAACCAAGTTCAAAAAACTCGATTTTTACGGGTGTAATTTTTTTATTTTCAATAATTTCTCATTGAATATTATAAGTCTTAGTACATTTAAAAATTCGTTGATTCTGATTAATAGTACAGTATGAAGTTTACAGTAAAAATATTATTAAAGTACATATATTCTATGCATCTTTTAAAATATGATGAAAAGAACATAAACTCTCAGTCCAAACACAGATATGTATTTAAAATGGCTTCGACCTGAAAGTATTAAGGGACATTTTCAAAAGGCTCTAATCAAAAGTTTTAATTTTACTAAGACAAACACGAAATTTATATAAAAATGACTTTAAAAACAACCTTATATGCGTTTCTTTAATATATTTCTTAAAAAAACTAAATTTCTTAGTTTCGATCACAACAATTTTCATCATTAAAACATATGAATCGAATTACAAGAATAGAGGTATTTCGTAATAATACCTACTCGAGCGTGTTGGAAATAAATTACTCGGATCCCGCCAGGAGGCGCCTTTGTCTCGTGTGAGTGAGAGCGCACGGGTTCATGGGTAATATTTTACAGAATGCCTTTGGATCTTGACCGCGTAAGGCGGGTTATTTCTCCTGACCGCAAAAGCGGGTTAAATTGTAATATAGGCTATGTAGAAGCCTTCTGTAGTTGTAAATAATGTAAATATTTGTTTATGTGTGATTGGCACGTGGAGTCCTAAAATAAATGTGTAATTTGAAATAACTGCTCTCCCTATATTTTTTGGACTTGGTGAATCTCCAACAGAGCGCAAACGAATATCATCGAGTCTATTACTGAACAAAAAATGATATTGCTCCAGCTCTTTCAGCTACAAAAATATCGTGATTGATTATGATTTGTTCATGTTTAAATACACAATCATTTTTTATTATTATTCAGGTTATTTATTCCCTTTTTTTTTATCTATGCATTACCATAAATTTTTATGCGGAATGAATTATTTAATAATTATTAATATATTTTTCTTCACTGAAATGTTATGCGGTGATTTCTTTCGCTAACATTGACGCGTAATAAATGCAAAGCATTAAAGCCGAAAGAAGAATGAAGAATATATTATTTCAGATGCCCTTTAAAAGCTTCCGTTCCTTTAAATGAAATTTCGAATCATTTTACGTTTATCCCGTTATATTTCATAAATGTTTTAGTCGAATTGAAAATTTAGAATGTTAGCCAAATATATATATTTATGCTATTGTTTTTGAAAAAAATAGTCTGTATGAGGTAAATAATTAGTGTCTGTTTATGTATAGATGTCCAGGGTTTTTCTGGATCCAATAACAAAGAGGAATTTTAGAAGATGTCCTTAAATTAAACCATATATTACTGTACAGCATTTACTAAGTTAAAATAGAGCTATTGATTTTACATATTAACGAGCTATCAGATCGCACGTCTTTCTCTGTTGGTCGCTCTCTTCCATCTAGCTTGCGCTTGCCGTGCTTGCGCTTTTAACCAAAAGAACAAGTGGCACCATCTAGTGTTGAAAGGCATCTCAAAATGTAAGAATCCTATATATATATATAATTGGTTATCAAAATAATGGCAACACTAGTAAATAAAAATGTAAAAGTGACATTTTTAATGCGTTTCGTAAGCATTAAAATATAATTATAGCTACTAGTGTTTTTTAACAGAAATATATGTATTCTGTTAGTATGTGGTAGCTTTATTGAAGTTCTGTATGTCTTGAATTTTTTACAAAGGTGTAAAATGTCGAGTATTTTCAGAGAGGCCTAATTGTAGGAGCTCGTCTAGCTGGAACTATGTATGACCGAAACATCCCAACTCTTAGGCGTTTCTAGAGGTATGGTATCTAAAGTCATGACAGAATACACACACCGTGGCAAGAAAAGCTCGGCAAAACAAAATAGTGGAGGGAAAGAGAAGCTCAGTGAAAGAGACGGATTGCAATGTCTAAAAACGGAACAACTGCAGCAAAAGTGAGAGTAGAGTTTAATCAGCATGTGGATTCTCCAGTACTAATGATTATAGTTATAAGGCACTTTCATAAACAGAACATTTGTGGCAGAACAGCAATTTCTAAGCCACTGGGCACATACGTTAATGCTTAACGTCGTCAACAGTGGTGTCACACTCCCAAAAACTGGTCGATTGATAAGTTCAAGAACGTAATATGGTCTGACTAATCATCTTTCACACTTTTCCCAACAAAAGGACGTTTGGAGGACGCCTGCACAAGCACGTGATCATGACTGTCTTCTTCCAACTGTCAAGAATGAATGTGGATCTGTCATCATATGGGCAGCCACATAGTTGTCTTCTACTGCAGCGATCGTAACTCTGAAAGGAGGGATCACTGGGGAGAAATATCAAGAAATTTAAGCTAACCAGGTCATTCTATCATGAAAACTTTGTTTCCTGCAGAAGATGGAATTTTTGTAGGATAATAAGACACATATACATGCAACGGGACTTCCAATCAGGGTTTGAAGAACACGAAAATGAATTTAAACATCTACATTATCCCGTACAGTCATCCGACCTCAATATAATTGAACTGTTATTGTGGTCTGTTTTAGAGTGGAATCGATATCCTCCACTATCAACTCTCCCAGAACTGTCACAATATCTCTACGAAGAATGGTACAATATAACTCTAAACACTATTCAGCACTTGCATGAATCAATCCTTAGGTGAATCCAAGCTGTAGTACATGCCAAAGGCTATCCTACACTATACTAAAGAAGGATTCTTTACAAATCTAAAATGTTTTCATTATTTTTATAATCACTTGCGTATGTATCGACAAAACAATTAAGAACAGAAATATTTTTAAGAAAAAAAATATGTGGAATTGCATGTTTTTATTAATTTTTTACTGTCTTAAAGTTGTTTTATCGATTTCTGACATCACTATTGTGCTACATGATATTTCCTTAATCACGGAAGCATAATAATGTGAGAATTATTTATGACATAAGATAAACAAACACGATACTTTACATTTACGAAAATAAAAATCGACATAGTTTTTAATTCGTATAGGTTTCCTTTTCACCTTAATCAGATAATCGTTTTAAACGAATGAGAAATATATTAAAATAATTTCGAGGATAACCAATATCTTTAATTTCTATAAATATTATTTGAATAATGTAAAAAATATGTCACATTATTTCACATTTATACGCCAGGAAAATGAAACATCTTCGGAAAAAAAACGTACTTATTTTATATAAAGTTTAAATAATTTTCAATTTTTTTTAAAATTAAAACAAACGAAGTCATATTAACCTTGAGTATCTATGTATATATATATTTGTGTGTGTGTGAGAGAGAGAGAGTGTGTGTGAGAGAGAGTGTGTGTGTGTGTTTCTGTGCTTATGCAAAAAAAGTCACATATGTAAACTTAGATAGCTACATACAAAAGATTAATAATTAATAGATATGAGAGTCAGGTTTTTCATAGAAGTAACATCGTACGTAAATTCTACTTCGCTTATAGCTTTAAAAATTCGAAGAAGCTTTACGAACTCTATATTTTGAATATAATTATAATTTCAAAAATTGTGTTTAATAAAATGAGTTTATTGTGAGCCTTTATTAGCAGAATAGACATAAGTTCACTATGGAGGAAAAAATATTAATTTATGATGCTGAAAATATTAACATTTATAGAAAAATGTAGTTTTGGAAGAAATTACTAAGATCCTAAAAATAAACTATTTTGAGAAAAAAATAAATGAAGACTTTTTTTCCACTGCATAGCACATGTTTTAATATTTTTCAATTTCAGTTATCTAGCGATTTATTAATCAAATACTAATAAATAATTTATTTCAGGAATCATCTAACTACACTGGAATTTTTAACAGAAAAATCAAAATATGCAAAATAGAAGACATTTTAGTGCATTAGTTACCTTAACTTTATGTATCTAATGAATTATAAACTGTAACTGCAGATCCGCACAAACCTTCTAAACGCTTTATTCTACTGCGATGTTCTGTCAAATGATTTTACTGTGGGTCATTTAATTCCAAAGCATCGCACTCGATTTGCGAGATATCTGCCTGCGTCATTAGACAGATAGTACATTCGACCAATCAGAGAAATTGAATCCACTGAATCTTGCTAAAGCAGCCAATGGCTGATTTAAATGGTCGGTGATTTAGTCACAGCCTTTAAACTCGAGTTTCTGTGACGTAACGAATTAGGAGCGGTCTGGCGCAATTACCGGTGACATACGCCGAGGCTATTTGAGTTGGGTGACGATCTAAGCTGTTTTCTAAGCATGCGCAGAAAGAGTTGTGATAAATGTACCTCAACTGGAAGCGAAACCGTAAATGAATATTTTAAGAAAATTCTATTTCAACTCTTATTGTGTTGTATTGTTCTCGAAAACTTAATTGTCGAATTCTGTTAAGGTTTCTGTTAGCTTCATTATCTGGTTATGCAATTCGTTCGTAAATAATAAATCTGTCTTGAATAATTGACTTAAAATGGCTAAAATAAATTCATTACTTCCTTGAATCTCGCTATGTTGTTTGTTCCATTGTAGTCTTGACGTCATTCTCGAAACATAATATATGTTCTACTATAAAAACGATGTCAATTGTTAACAGCTAAACTATTCAAATCAATCACTAAATTGTTAAACTGAACAATAAATTATAAAAATTAACAATCGAATTAAGTTCACGAATTTAAATGAACGAGGTGGCTGTGATTTCTTGGAGTTGTGGGTTTCCCCAAGTTGTTTGTTCGAGCCTGGATGCACTAAACGTCCGCCATGTAGTGGGATGATGCGTTCTCAGGTCGAGTCTCTAATCTCAAATCTGGTTGAGGTTTCAGATCTCCTACTGGCGTGGTGTGGTAGTTTGGAGAGGGAGATCCCAATTCAGATGTCGTCAGCGTCTCTTGACTAATGCTCAAAATTACGATGTCCGCCTCCAATAGCCAAAAGTACGGAAAGATTTTTTTGCTAATAAATGCTAATTGCGGGGATGATTGTTTCTTAAGTAGGAAGTTTGTACTCGAGCTCTGAACACTTTTGGTAGAGCTCGGTTCACTTGGGTATTCTACCAACAGCCCTCCTGTTGCTTTTCAGTGCGACGGTAATGAAACAATCACAACAGCATAAAAATGAAAGACACGTTTTATCCAATGAAATATATATTATAAACAATATAGATAGTGCTTCCATAAAATGAAAATAAAACAAATCTTTAAATATTAATCTATTTTTAACCAAACATTGAGCAAACAGGTAATTATTGAAGAACAAAACACTTCTTTTAGTTTGTTTGTATGCTTTCAAAACATTTGTATACGTATCTTAAAGCAAAATGCATAAAAATATTTTCCCTTCGTTGCATAAAAATATTAATTCGTCTCTGAATCTTAACTTTTCAAAGTATCACAATTGCAATGATTATTTAACATTTCCAGATTACGGGAAATGTTATATAATCTTTGCAGTTGCGATACTTTGAAAATCTTGAAGAATTACGTGGATGTTTTTTTTTAAGCAACAATAATTTGATATTTTTATTCTTTTTCCGTAATTAAAAAAAAAAAAGATTATGCTTGCGTTGATTTGTGTATAAAACAAATAAAATTCTGGTTAAAACTATGGTCATTTAGACTGTAGGCTCCATGTTGGTTTACTTATGCGAAATTACTTTGTCTCACCCATCAGTTGCAATGGGCAATGACAGGAGTAAAAGCTCCTAATACCTGGCTGCTAAATAGCCTATCCTAGTTCTAACTAATCTACTAAATAAATCATCTAACAACCGATCTCAAAAGGCCTAAGAACCAAGCTATCTGGGATGGTTAGTAGGCCTTTATTCCTATCGTTGTTCGGTGAAACTTAATTCGAGAAAATAGATGTATGGCAATGTATGCTATTTATACAATACATTAATCAATTACCTGTTACAAAAGAATTTAAGAAATATTTGATGAAAGAACACTTAACTTATTTTTAAGAAAATTTAATTTATTGTTTTTGACAATTGATTTTTAAATAATAATTATTTTTACAGGCATTTGATTTCATCTTAATATCTTGCACTGGCAAATTTTAATTACTGTGCCCTAAGCCAATTTCCATGTTGCTAAAAATAATTTATTAATAGAAATATTTCTTGGAGAGCCTTAGGATGTGTGATTAGTGACTGTCTGGATACATCTTGTCAGGATCTATCAGTTATTTTTGTACAGTTTATTAAACTGCGAATGGCAACGCCAGTTAAATTCGGAGAAAATAAACAGAACTTGAGAACATGGCGATGCTGCAAATACATCCAATTGGAATCGCTCTCTAAAAGATTAATTCACTCACCTTCTGATTCAATTCTTGAAACAATTTATGTCTGTGTGTTGTACATCCAAATTGTCAAAAAACTGTTATAAAATCTTGCTACTCTCCCAAACCTTGAATTTGAAGATCGGTAAAATACACAACAGTAGTGGTGCCTCACTTCGGGACCTGTGGATTAGAATTGGAAAATTGATTTATTAAGTAGAAACTGAAATTTGAATTTTGATTTGAAAGGTAATAGATAATTTTTTTTATGAATTTGAACTCCAGTTGAAAGAAATGTAGGGTGAGCAATGTTGATCTATATTATTTGAATTAGAATATTCTTATTGTTTTTAGAATTAAACTATTGTTTTCTTCATTGAATATTGAATACCGAATTGAATTGAATAGGGCTGATTTTCGGAAGCTTAAAATAAGCTTTCGACCTATAAAACACAACTAACTAAGTTGTTTGCTCCAATCGAAACTGACCTTAATGATCAAGATTCTGACTTAGAGACACTTGAAAGCGAGTTGGAACTATTATTAATTAAAGTCTTTGAGTTCTCTAAACTCAATCTTAATTTTAATTTACCTCTTAGTTTTATTTAATGTTAGATTTGTAGTATTTTGAGATATGTGATGATTGTAAAGTTATTTGGATTTCCTACGAAAATGTTAAACAATTATTTTTGAATAGTTTATTAAATTGCTATTGGCAACGCCAGTCCAATTCGGAGAAGGTAAACAGAATTTGAGGACATGACGATGCTGCGAATACATCAAATTCGAATCGCTCTCTAAACATATAATTCACCTCACCTTCTGATTTATGCCATTTATGTCTATATATTGTACGCCAAAATTATCAATAAACTGTTACAAAATCTTGATCTCCCAAACTTTGAATTTGAAAATCGATAGAATACAACCAACATCTTCCTCATTATATAACACTTTTCGAAGAGCACATCTTTAACATTATTTTTCTTGGCTCTTGTCTCTACTGTTGAATGATCATTATCCATTGTAGAACCCCATTCAGCAAAATCATGCAATATTTGACCTGTTATTTACAATTTTGTTTCGTCTTTTGTCAAATACAGTGTTGCAAACACTTGGACAGCAACTTCATCCTTTGAAACGTCATCTGAATATAGTAAAATAAGAAATCTGATACCACAAAGTCTGAAAGTGATATCACAAGAAATAGCTTATAATAAGAGCCATAATAAATCAGCGTGCAAAACAGTTGCGCATGTCATAGAGCTGAGTGTTAAATGAATTCGGATGTATTCACAGGACGTTCCAACAAGCTAAACAGGGTTCAAGCCTTTCCTGAAACAACGCTTCGAGTTATATTTCTCTTTTCTAAATTATCTTTCACCTTAGAACGACAATTTTTAATTCCTTTTTTCCCACATATAAATTACTTTTTGTTTTACATTAAATTTGACTTGTCAAAATTATCTGGAGCAATAAATGATCAGAGCAAAACAATTTTCTTTCGTACAGTTTTTAACGCGTCTTCATCGCGAGGTTACTGCTCCTGCTAGACCAAGAACTCCAGAAAAGCAGACAACTATTTTCGATTCATAAGGCATATACAGCTACATTTTACTGACAACACAATTAATGAAATGTCATATAACTTTCTCATTCTATAACTAACTTCTCTCAAAATACTTCCAAACGAAGCAAAACTATGAAATTCTATATATTTCTAGTTATTAAAATGGACTTTGTAATTTGATCCTCAAAAACATGTCTCTTTGATGCTTTTTAATTCATTACGAGAAATCATTTGATATACCATTAAACTTTTCATCTCATTCGTTACATGTCAAAGACGGCTAAATTATCAAAGTATAAAGCTCTAAAGGATCAAACGATGCAAAGTTATATTTTAAGCCAATGAGAAGTGAGAGTTCTAAGTAAAAGTAAAAGATATTCCAGGAAGGCGACCACATAATTTCGCTTAAAAGTAAATTGAATTATTTTACATTCAAAGCATTTTCTTGAAAATTCATGCATTAAAATAATTAGTTGGGGTAGCTTTTCTTACTGGAAGTTTATGAGAACTCTGGTCAGCAATTAACTTCGGCTACGAGGAAAAGGTTTGAATTTTTTTTCCCGATGACAGTATAATGCAGCAGAAAATAGTTTTAAAGTTTGAAAAGGAAATTTTTTTTATAGAAGGAAAATTAATTGAAAAATACTCGTAAGAATTTCCCGAATAATATTAATTACTTATAATGGAATATTTTATGCTGCACAAAATATTTACATCGCGTGAATTAAGGCTTGTTAATTGAAAAGCAGGTTCCAATTTTCTATCTTGATTCGAATGTTTGAGATAAAAGATGTAAATTAAATAGACGTTTGTCTCTTATTTTGAAAATAATCACATATTCATGTATTTAGTTATATTTCTTACGCTTATGAACGATAATTTATTCGATTTATTTATCAACAATATTCTCCCATTTTTGTAGTAAGTCAATTTCTGATTGACTGATAGTTTATAAACGTCGCTCTGAGAAGCAACACGAGGACTATTCGAGATGGATCTTATATTTTTGAAAAATGGTAAAGGGACGAGGAGACACCTGAGCTGGAAACTCCTTCTACAAACTTCAATATCATGCCAAAGAGAAGAATTGGTGAATCAAAAGATTTAACATGCATCAGTCCCACTACATACAAAGTCTTTAATGGGCCTAAGGGCTCGGACGCATAACTCGTTTTATTACACTATACTTTCTCAATATTTATTTCATCTATCAAATACGTTCTGTTTTACTTCTTCACATTTTTAAAGATATCTTCTTACTCGTGCATAGAAAGTTTGTGTTTGTGTTGTTTCTATTGTCATATCTTAATTTTGGAATGCATATTTCCACCAATAATGAGTTTACATATTAAGAACAGAAATTAATTTAAAGTCCACACTTCATTCAAGTGAAACGTATTTAAAAACCTCGCCGTTTGTATAACCCATACAGGCGAGTGTAAAACATTAAATTACATACGAGGTGTGGTCATTAAGGTATCCGACAAGGTTGAAAAAGCTTTTTCGAAGAAAATTTCGATTTTTTTTTTCTGATTGTAAATTAAAGTCCTACTTTTCAAGATTCCACAACAGTCTTTATTTTTACTTTATGTGAGGTAGAACTCAAGATATAGCTTTTTTAATAATGCGTAGTAGTTGAAAACGAAACCGGAAGTAGTGACATTTAAGACCGGATGTACAAGATTTATCCTTTTTTAAGGTATAATTGCTCTAAAATAATGCTTTAAAACCTTAATTTTAATTTTCTGCTTACTAAGCCACAGTTTATTTATCATTATTTCGAGCCATTTTGTTGTAGATGATTGGCAACAGTGTTTTTGACTATCGTTAATGTTTGTTTACATTTTTGGTTCGTGTTATTTTGCTTACTGTTAGTTTGTTTTCCTATATTTTGTATAACTTTCAATTCTTTCTTTATTTGAAATTAAATTTAAATTAATTCTCCTTCAAAATATGAGTAGAAGTGGTTCATATAATGCGTTAAAAAGTTTTAAGTAAACTGAAAGATATTATATGATTCAGCATGTCAAGGAGAGAAGACTGCAAATGAAACAAATGTAACAGAGTGGTAAACCTGAACATGACGAAAAGCATTCATCAGGTTATTTAACTAGGAACTTAAACATTGATTGACAAGCTTAATTTGGTCTATAATTTAATTAAAATGAATTTTTCTATGCAGTTCTGTGGCAAATACTATCAAAAAAAGTATTTGTTGAGAACTATGCATTGTGTTTGGTGCTTACATTAGTGTTGTAAAATTTAATAATAGATATGATGGTTTATTATGCATATTAAATTCAATGTACATTGTTTATTCATATAATAATGTTCAGGGACAAATAGTATTTGATAGTCAGTGCATTGAAGTATTAAAATGCTAATCACTGTCAACAGCAAAATTTTCATTAGAAAAATTGGTGTCATAAGAAAGAAATAGAAACACAATAATGGAATAAAAACATGGAATGACCTATAAAACTGAAGAATTTTAAGCTATTTAACTTTTAATATAAATATACATATATATTTAAAATGTGTGAGGTTTTTTTAATAAAATTTTCACACAATTTTTGCTCGAAAAATTGGGTATCTCCTTAACAATCAGCCTAAATTGAATGAAATTTGGTTCAAATACTTCAAATACTTCTCAGAGTATTTACAAACCACAGATTTAGATATAATTACATTTAATAATATTTTATAGTTAATTTCCGATTAAAACATTAATCATTTTTGACGAAAAATCATAATGTCAACTTCAAATGCTTATGCAAAAATCATTAATGTCAACTTAGAATGCTTATGTAATACTTTTTTTTAATTATTTCTTAACATGCATTGTGTGATACTTCATAGAGATTATGAAGTATACATATATAATATATATATAAAACACCACTTTTTTATGCCCATTACTTTTTAATTTATGCTGTTTTTCCTGATATTGAAAATTTTGCTAAAATTTCATAAAAGGCATTTTTTTTCCTAAACCTAGAGGTAATATATGTATATATTTATATACATTCAAATGTTTGTGATATTATAAGTCTGTTTCTATTGTTTGGCTTTATAAAACTTTCCTGATTGTCAATTTTTGAAAATTAATCTGTAATCCATGTCAGATGTGTTTCGAAGAATTAAAAAAGGCTCTCACTACCATTAACAAAAACTTCCATAAGAGGGCTTAGGTCCATTAGAAAAAAAAAAAAGAAACATCAATATTGCAGATTAGGAAAGTGTAACATATAAAACTGGAGAATTTTAAGTTGTTTCTTTGATATTAACTTTAAGTAACATATGAATACATTTTTTAAATGTGTTTTCTGAAGAATGAATTTTTCACCAAAAGTCATGCACGAAAAACGTGATATCTCCAAAGCATTGCAACTAAATTCAATAAAATTTGGTACACATATTTAATAAGTCCTTAGGACTGTAATAGACCGCAGGTTTTGAGATAGTTACATTTAGACATATTTTAGAGTATTTTTCGGTCCAAAACATATAGTAATTTTGATAAAAAATCATAAACATCAACTTCGAATCCTTATAAAATATTTATTTTTGAAAATAATTGTTATTCTACGGTCCGCTACACTTTACAGGAAGTAAGAAGTATATGTATGAAATAAAACTCCATTATGTATATTATTTATTTAGTTATGTTGTTTTTCTTAACGTTGTAAATTTTGCTGAAGTTTCATTAAAAAAACACGTTTTATAAAAAAAAAAACTAGAGATTGTATATGTATATAAATATAATTTTATTGCTTTTTGAGTCTATTTTTATCATTTGACACTAAAATACTCTTCTGAAAATCATTTTTTCAAAAATTGGTCTTCGAACTTAGTCAGGTGCCTTAAATAACGAGACTGAGGCTGCTACAGAAGAAATAGCTAAAATAGCGCCAACCGACAGCATTTCTTTCGAATATAATGCCTCTTGCTTCTGTCAGGAAATCCGTATAGCCAAGCCTTCGTTCGCATTAGAATTATTTTTTTCCGCCAAAAAATGTATAGTGTAACGATAAAACAACGAATTGCTGAAAAATTTCACACGAAACTTAGAAAAACCGCAACTGAAACGTTACTGAAGCAAGTGTATGGTATTGAATATTTTATCGCGTGCATGTGTACATGAGTGGTTTAACCGTTTTCAAGGTGGCCGGAAAGACGTTGAAGATATTCACCCCCGGATCGCCGTTCCACGTCAAAAACGGATGATAATATCAAAAAAAAAGTTGGTCATAGTTCGATCTGACCGTCGATTAATTATTCGTGTGATTGCTGAGACCGTATTAATTTACTAAGAAACCAAAAGGATTTACTAAACATTTTTTACATACAAAAAGTGTGCGCCCAAATGGTGCCAAAAGGTTTCACGTTTGTTCAACAAGAAGATCGCAAAAATGTTTGTATTGACACTTCGAATGCCACTGAGAATGAACCAAATTTATTCGAATGGATAATAACGTGTGACTTATCGTTGGCATTTTTTTTTTTTTATGATTTTGAAACGAAGCGCAAATCCATGCACTGTAACATCCTATCTTCACCGAGAATTAAAAACGCGTAAAGAGTAAATCAAAATTAAAAGCAGTAATGATCTTTTTTTATAATATTCATGCGATTGTGTAACATTACTACCTTTGTGTTCTTGCTGAACTCTTTGAAAGAACAAGGAAAAAGACACTAATTGTAGAAGGACATATCATGGGTTCTCCTCCAAGACATTGCACCAGCACATTCCGCAATTCCTGTCAAGAAGCACCTTGTCAAATTCTGCATCCCATTGTTCCTTATTCACCAGATCTCGCACCTTGCGACTTCTATTTGTTTCCTAAGATGAAATCTGCATTTAAAGGAACAAGATTTGGATCCGATGAAGATGTCAAAGAGAGAGACAGATACAAGTCCTGAAGGAGCTGACAGAAGAAGACATCTAGCACTGTTCGAACAATGGAAGATTCGCAAGGAGCCTAGAAGGAATAGAGGCGGGGTGTATGTAGAAGGAACAAAATAAAATGTTTACAGCGTCGGTTTTGTTATTTAATAGCCAGACCTTGGATAATCATCAATATTTCCTCAAATGAACGGAAATAAGTTTAAAATTCTTCGACACTTCCGAGGATTACGAAAACATTAATTTTGTACCAAGTTCTTTAGAGTAACACATCGATCAATAACTCCCGAGACTAACCCAGAGATGGCGCTCGTAGTAAACCAGTAACCAGGTCTTTCTAGAGTACTAACCTTTGCTTGAAACGTGTCAAAATTTTAAGTCGATCGGACCAGGAAAAAGGTTTTTTGAAGTGAAGTGAAAAAGGTTTTTTCCAAGTGGGGGCCGCGATTGCTTTCGATGGAACAAAAACAGCAACGAGTCGATGATTCAGAAAGCTGTTTATCGCTATTTACTTGCAACAAAAAAGATTTCTTGCGAAAAAAAAAAAAAAAAAAAAAAAAAGAAAAAGAAAATTTTTGAGGGAAAAAGATTTGGAAAAGTTGTTGAAGATTGTATCAATCAAGCAAAAAAAATGTTGTTTTCAATGTTAGACTCGGGAGTTATTGATCGATGTGTTATATCTTAATTTGATTTACTTTTTTTTGGATACGTTTGTAGACAAACTGTTTTGATATTACAGTGAATTCCCATTACATAAAATAGCTATGATGATTATCTTCTTTCCATAGCAAATATTTATTTAATATCAAATCAAGTCATGCCTTATCTTCAAAGTCGTAAAAAGGTTTTAATCAAAGTATTATAAACTTCTTATCAAAATTCTCCCATTGGAAATAACTATATTTTAACATTTTTAAACAGATCCGATCGTCATGAGTTTCTGAAATATTCATAGCAAAAATATTAAATGCGGCATTATCATAAATAAAATATTTTTGTATATATACATATATATATATGTAGAATGGGGGTTGATGGAGATTGTTCATCCCGAATCTACGCTGGTTTGCTCTTATGCGATGGGCTGGTTGTCTAGGGGGGGTAATTTCGGATTCCATATAATGTTGTTGATGATATTCAAGGATGAAGCTTGCAGTAGTTTTACTCGTTTATTAGGAGAGATGATGAAGAGTGAAAAGTATTTACACTTTGTTATATATACAGGTAGTAAACAGTTCTTCCGAGACGGATAGATGGCTGCCTCATTTAACCCATATTGGCGATGGAACGCGCTCGGGCGTTCGAAGTTTACTTCCGACGCGGGTAGCGAAGGAGAAGAGAAGCGGAGAAAGTGGCGGCAAAAGAGAGAAGAGAGGAGAGAGCGCGAAAACGAGCTTCACTCAGTTTTGTTCTGGGATAGGTGGCGCTGTATGAGCTTATCACATGACTCTTGATTCGTGGCGACATCTATTGAGTATTGGAGGAACTGGTTTCACAGTAAATTGGAAAAATAATAATGAATTGCTTAATATTTAGCTGGAAAAATCCTACATATATATATATATATATATCCTACCCCTAATTTTCTGCCGGATATTTATTTAGATTTAAATCTTGATTAATATCTCGGATTTTTTAAAAGAAAAAAATTTAGGAATAACAATTTCAAGTCTTTTTTGTACTTTTTATTATTAGGAATATTATAATAATAGAATTTTTTTGTGTTAGTTACGACTAATTCGTGATTATGCTAGTCACATATTGTAGAAATTTGATAATTTATGGTAAAACATACTGTAGATTGGTTAGGCTTCCCGTGATTTATGAATACTAAATATGTCTTGATAATTGATACTGTGAAAATTTTCTGTGTAATAGGTTACTTTAAATAATTTATATTAACCTATTACACAGAAAATATAAACATTTAACAGAATTTTGTCTTTATTCAGATAATACTTTTGGTATATTAATTCGGATGAGAGTGTTCTATATTTGAATAGTGTGTCCTTTTTCGATTTTTTATAGTAAATAATTTGCTCACTGATTTGATTTGGAAGCATAAAACATATTTTTATACATGTATTACACAAACATGTTTAATTTTGCTTCATTTCTGTTCTAAGCTAGAAATATCATTTTACATCTTTTTTACTTTAAATTACTTAATCTTCTTTTTTTTGTCCCTTTTGTCTTTTTATAAGTTTTCAAGACATCAACAATTTTTAAGCTTTTGCTCACTTGCTCTCTTTTTTTACTAAGATTTTTTCGTTCTTAAATAACCAATATTTTTTTTTATAAATGCTATATATTTATATATTTTAGTAATACACACACACACACATATATATAATAAAGTAAATTGATAAAAAGCAAATTTTAGAAAAATTGAAATAATGTAATTAATACTATTATATACTTTGGAATAAATTACTGTGTTTATACTGATAATTACTGATCGAACACTTAGTGAATCACATTAAAAATAGATGGAAGCAATCCAAAAATCAGTAAATTCAATAATTCAACCATAATAAAAGGATGGTATACATAATAAACATCTTCAATTTCACTACAAAATACAGTGTTACACTTAACAATCTTTTAAATTATTGTAAACACCATTAAAAATCTGAACTAAGAGGAGTGAAATTAACTAAACCAAAAAAATAATCACAAATGTAAACAATCAATAACATAACGAAACATAAAATATTTACCAATGATACCTTACCACAAGTATAATGTTTATTTATATACATTGATAAATAAAATTCCAAAAGCGAAAAATACGTTAAACTAAACAAAAAGTTTGAAGACAAACTTTTGAAGTGATATTAGATATTTTTCTCAAAACCATAAAAGTATTTTTATGAAAGACATCTGATCTTTTTACTCCGAATTCATTTTTCCAACTATTTTTTCCTCCGAATGAAACGATTACACAAGAATAATTTTTCTCTCTCTGAAGTTTTCAACGAGAGTAGTCCTTAAGAGGCCGCAAAGAATCACTGCTTTAGGGGAAACCGTTTGAATTATACATTACTAGTTAACTGCTGAGAGTGAGAGAAAGGAATTAAAAACCAGAAGACTAAAAAATTGTGCAGGGTAACAAACAAAAATGTTGGTATGAGGCTACTGCCTTAGTAGAAATAAGTTTCACGCTTAATTAACTACTTTATGGAGTCAGAAAAAGTTACTTAAAAGCTTTTAAATCTCGAAAGGTGCATTTTAAATTGCCAATTAAACAGAGATTTTACTTAACATTTGTAACGAGGTGCTCATTATAAAATATAATGAATTCAAAAATAAACGTTCTAGAAGAAGGCATCAAATCTGGTCAATATTTTATTGGAGAATCGTTATCTATCTCAATATAAACGCAATCTATGCTTTATCGATAACCATTTAATATAAAACTAAATTCTGACTTCATAAATTATAGTTGTTGCCATGCAATTTACTTATGGAATCAAAGAGGGTTTTTTTTCTGTAATATATCTCTCTTGTTTAATAGTATATTTTTTTTCAAAATCCTTTTCACACAATTTGTATTCAGCAAGAAGTAAACAAAACGCGTAAACAAACATTTTTTTAAAAGACTTCCATTCTTGTATAACAAAAGAGCGAAAAAAGAACTAAAAAATTTAAAAGATTTTTTTTTTCTCCTGTAGTTTTAAATTTTTTTTTCTTTTAAGTAGTTTATTTTTTGCTTTCGGTTCGTTTTTTACTCTTTTTAGTTAATGTTAGTTTTGTTCTTAAAAAAATATAGATATTTCTACTGAGCCGAACTTTATTTTCAATTTTTTTTATTCGTAGTTTCATAATTAAATATTGTATTTCCGTCCGAAATGAACTTGGGAGAAAAGTTTCAAATGTTCTAGCATAAGCGAAAGCGGGTGAAAAATTGATGAACAAATTTGTAGCAAACTCATGCATAGTGCAAGTTAAAAAATGTGTTGGTAAGATATGAATGCATTCTCTTTTGATGCCGGTATTTTCAAATTTGTTACAATCGATCAACATTCTAAGAAGAATATTTTTGAATTAAATTTTTCACATTTCGAAATTCACAATTTCTCAGTTATTTATTTCCAAATCATGTTTTATTTTTAATAAGTTTCATTTTTGATCCCGCGCTAGCCAAATGGTCATGGTTCCAAGCTTAGACCGGAGCTGTTTCGGGTTCAGTAGAAGGCTCGAGTTCAGACTCCACTGAAGATTCACCGTCTAATGGTGCTGATGGACATTAAATCAGTCGAATCGAAAGCTCTAAGTCAATTACTTTCGATCTGTATTAAAGTAAACGTATATTTGCTACTATTTATATAGATTTCCAAATCTAGGAAGAAGATTTCGACAGACACCTTTATTTTCAATAAACACCTTAAAATTGTTGAAAAATATTTCGACATCGAGAAAATTAAAATCAACGTTGAAAATCTATAGAAAACTACTTTTTCTTCTCTTTTCACGCCTATAACATCACCTGTATACTGAGCTAAAATACCTCTACTTTAATTTTTACTTAACTTTAAACTTTACTTAGGGGGTTCTCCTTATTTTTCACCTTTTCACTAAATTACTTTTCCTATTGACTATACTCAGTTTGTTTCTTCTTTACGGTAGCTTACTTGCTAATTACTTTCACTTAAAATTCATATGAGATCACACACACTTGTTAATTACACTAACAACTTAATTTATTCAATTAACACATTTCCTGTCGTGTTACCTTGGTGATCAGTGTAGTTTACAGTCAGCACTCAATCATCCTGCGAATTCACAACTCTCTCGAGTATGTCCACTCCGTCGGAGAATTAGTCTGATCTGTCTGAGGGGATCGTATGACATCTCATACTCATCCCTTTACAAAAATAGACCCTCTACAGGCGGGCGTTAAGCATGGGAGATATCAAATCTGATACTATCCTTTTTACATAATCTAGAAAAATCATCCCCCTCACATTTCAAAATAAACAAATTCCTTGGTCTCAATCGAGAAAATATCTTGGAGTCATTTTGAACAAACAACTCGCTTGAAAACAAACCTTACACAGAAACGCTAAAAATTCCGGAACTTAACTCGAGTGCTCTACCCACTAATCTGCCAGGATTCTAAAATATCTTTAGAAAACAAGATGCTTCTCTATACCTCCGTTATGCGACTAGTTATTAGCTGTGCGTGCCCCGTGTGAGAGTATGCCGCCAAAACATACATAAAAATTCTTGAAAATGCAAAAAATTTCATTCTACGTATGATTTCCAAGGCCCGGTGGGGTACATGAAAAACCCTGAAATTAGAAGAGCTCTTAAAATAACCACCTTCCGCAAACATATTCAAGATATCTCAGTTAATTTCTTTAATAATCTCCCAAATATCAATATTCTTAACATTCAAACCCTCGAACAAGATCAATACCCCCTTAATCACCTCATTAAAAAATCCAGAAAAATATTTCACGTCTTTCATGAACCACCATAAGTCTAAAATTCATTTTTATTCAACTTAATTGTTTTTAACAGAACTTCATATGTGTCGTGTCTACGAGAAGTTTTCCCAATCAACATTCTTCGCCTCCTTTTGGACGGAGCTTCGGCTCTTTCGCCCACTCACTCCCGTTCAATAGAAATCTAGGTTTTCAACTCAACAACCTCTCATTCCCCGACGGTGCACCCAAATTAAACTTTTCAACTTTCTTCAATAGTTTTTTCAATTAATTTGTTCTCCCTTACTGGCAGCTTGTCTTATACCTTACCATCCATTCAATGAAAAATTCGGCAAAATCCAAGGCTCGTCTCTTAATTCCCCGGGTATCTCTTCGTATCTTCAAGTTTCAATTCTTAAATAACCTTTTCAATGACAAACTACCCATCATGAAAAATCCTCCACGCACAGCCATTCTTCACCACAACAGCATGATACGGGTTTGATGGCAGCAAACGGCGTAGGCGCCCGCAGAAATCAACATCAAGGAATATTTCCAAAATCCTTAGACATCTTCTTAAAGCTATTAAAAGGCTTAACCATTTGTCGGTTAAGAGAATCAACATTTTTAACCCTCATATTACGCAAGGTGCAACTATCAAGCGGTGGGTGAAAGTGACAGCCGTCTAAGTTGTTTCTGAAATTGTCATCATTTTTTGACGTTGATATTGATAGCTTGCAGGCTTTTAACAAATTGTCTCCTAGAGTTATTTGAAGTAAATATAATATTTACAATTGTAACTGGCTTTTTAAAGCAAATCAGAAAATGATATATATTATGAATATTAATTTGTAAAATATTATCCTAAATTTATATCCTGCTAAATATCTTACTTAAGAGAATTTTTTTCTACCATATAAAACTAGAATTAATTATCTGAAAATCAAATAAAAAATCTTTATGCTTCGACGAGATTCTATTCGAATTCATGAAGATTTTACGCCGAAGCTCTACCAACTTTGCCATTGCAAGACAAATGACATAGTAGAAGCATCCGCCTGTTTCTTAATTCATCTGGTAAGTTAAATGGTTGGAATGTAGTTTAGCCCAACCACCTTTGGCGACCTGAATTATTTGTCGGTATTTTGCCAAATGTTGCTACCCAGGTTCTCTTCGCGGACTTAACATTCAGACAAAAAAAAATCGCCAAGTTTGGCAATTTCTGAAATCGCGTCGAATGGTTGGGCTAAACTGCATTTTCACCAATTAAATTTAATTAAATTAATTGATATTGAAGAAGCTGTATTAACATCAAGTGTCATCCACTATAAGTTTAAAAAAATGTATTTGAACTTGAGTGGATGGATAAAAAGTATTTCATTAAGGATCCAAAATTTGAACAAGATATATATAGAGAGAGTGTGAACTAATAGTAGGAATTTAAAAAAAAAACTAGATCAACAACAACTAAATTAGTTACATTTTCCCTCGTTATGAAACAATTTCATAACACCCATAATGTCATGTATATGCTATCAAACTAACTAAAATTCACCTGCAGGCATCGTTTGTAACTCAAACAATACGCGAACGAACTCAGCCCGTCAGCGCGTATTTGGAAAAAGTTTCGGTATGAGAGTAGGTCTCAGCTGCATTTTTTTGGACGAAATACATCGGACGAGCTGAACTCGTTTACGCACTTTTTGGTGCTCTAATGGAATGCGAGCTGGGTTCGTTCATTACCAACAAAGATTCAAATGCGTTTGTTTTTTTCAAATTTAAGTTTTTCCGACTGACGGTAAGTTCTGGAGACAGAGAAGAACATCGAGTGAGGGAATTAGAATTTGTTTTAAAAGTTAAAGTTAAATAAAGCAGGTTAAATTATTTAAAAGAGCAGCTGGGGAATCGAATTACACATAAGAATCTAAAATCAGTTTTAACTAATAAAGCCAAATGTGAACATCCTAATTAAGCAAGAAATAATTGTACATTCAATCTGTCAGAACTTCTGTTGAAAAATGTACTGATTTCATTCTTGTTCCATTTCTTCGGGTGGTAGCAGTAACCTAGTGGTCATCACCGCGGATTCGCGGCCGGCAGTTTTCATCCAGTCGTGGATTGGAGCATATCTCCGTGTAGTATTTAAAGTATATCCGTGTAGCCATGACTGAAGCGCGTTAAATCTGTCGAGGCTCTAACTGTTCCCGTTGGTGTGATGGAGAAGTTCGGAGAGAGAAGTGCAGATAGGTGTTCTCCTTATCCCTGAAAAAAAAAAAAAAGAATGAAAAATTAGAAGTATTAGAACTATGACGGCACACTCTGTAAGCGCATTGAAGCTTTTATTTTCTTCTGAATTTCGAAATTATGTATTATTTTTTGTCCTTTACTCAAATATGTACTGTTATATATTACCCTTTATTGTTGCAAAATTAATTCTGATTGCCAACAAATGCTGAGTGAGGGATGTTTGTCTCCTGGTAAGGAAGGGTTTGTAGCTTTCAAAACTTTGTTTGCTCTCGGTCTCCTTGGGCATTCTGCAAAAATGCCTCGTGCTGCTTCTAATACGACGTTAATAAAACTATTTATTCAATCATTCAAATTATTCAGTTCCTTCCACTATCAGTCACGGTTACAGAACCTCATTTGTTTCTGTATTAAGCGGTCGATTCAGTGGCATAATGGTAAAGGAGTTTTACATATTTCATCGGAACCTTGTTCTTTTATATCGTAACGAAGTTTCGTATCTTTAAATCTCCAATTATTCATGTGCTTTTACTTCCTTTATGCGTTTCTCATACTGTGTCGTCATCATTCTAGAGGTATGATTTCCCACAGGAAAAGCCACGATTCGTCTCAATCTTATTCACAAAATGAGTCGTCAAATGTGTGATTGTGATATTTCACTAACGTCATCCTGAGTATCGAGAGCTATTGGCGACGGATCTCGAATTTTCAACTCGATCAAGAGACGAGGACGACACTAGACCTGGCACTTCCCTCTCTAAACTTCCATCCATGGTCAAAGGGAAGACTTTGAGCCACTACAGATTAAACATGCTTCAGCCCCGGATATACAGATTGGAAATCGAACCCAAGATTCGATGGAAATAATGGCGGCAACAAGTCTGCGACCATAACATCTAGTCTACTGTGACCACGAACGGTCAGATGAATACAACGTGCTTATTTTTTCTATTACAGTAGACGGTGGTTCAGAGGACTCTTGGTAATATACTGTAGTATTCAACCTGGTTGTACAAATATAAGGTAATAGAAATTATTACCGACAGATGGCGCGGCAAAGGCTAATGCAACAGTTTTGATTAAAGTGAAATGTTGACCGTTAGAATAACAATCAATCTTGTATTGAAAGAGTGCAGTTGTCGGAGAAATAAAGCGATAATTAAAAAAAAACTTTTGATATGTGAATTATTGATATTGTTATTAACTCCTAAAGGTATCTGTACACCTTTAAAACGTTATTTTTGTCAAAATTTCCGATTTTCTAATTTTAATGTCAGTTTAAAATTTAAAGTTTTTTTCTTACTAATAGTGTTTGAATTTTTCTTATACCTTATTTAGAACTTAAGTTACAAGGATTTAAATTAAAATTCGGTAGCTAATTTTTAATTGCATTCGAAAACTTGTTTTTGATTTTTTTCAAAATGAGTTTTCTGTATATATTCACATATGGCAACGTAGATATCAGAAACAGTTACGAACCAAATTAATTTAAATTTTGCAAGTATCTTCCTTATATAGTGTTTAAGAACCCCTACTATTTTCATTGTTCCAAAATTGATACGTTTAGTAACAAAGGTGTAAATCATGTATTATTATAACTTTTTTAAGATTTTTCATTGTTATTTGACATTTAACACAATAAAAATTGTAGTAATGTGCTTTTCATAATGAAAGTAGTACCAACTCCAAAGATTGTTATGATGAATAAGATAAAATTTACAGAATAATGATATGTTTGTTTACTTTTGAGTTACGCGCGTTATTCTGATAGTCAATTTTTGTGCTATTTTCACCACGTTTTCCACTCCATTTTTTTTTTTTTTTTCTTGAATTAAAAGCAGATTATTAAATGTGTTTTTTCATAGTTTTAGGTTATGTTTTAGCATTAAAAAGTATTTTGATAACTCAAACCAATGTATTTCAAAAATTTTCTCCGAAGGTGTACGGATACCTTAAGACAACATGTTAAATACCTGCTTTTACCTTTGACAAAAATAATGTAGGTCTCTAAATAATATATGACTCTATGAAAGTTATGACCATACTTCCAAAGAAGAAAGAAAAAAAAAGAAATATGAAATCAAAATGTAACGTGATTTTCTAATGTCTTTCAAAGTGTTAATAATGATTGCTCATCTATTTTTAAAATGAGTTCCATTTGGTTCGTTCCTTAAATAACAATCGTTAAAAGTCTGGAATGTTCGATAAATGGCGAATCTAATGACTTCGCACGCGTTATTCGTCATCTGCTTTAGATAATGAAAAACGATTTGCAGTATTCAAACTCTGTCTTTGTTAAAAAAACTTATTTTGTGAATAGATTTGTCTTACTTAAGAGACAACATACTACCATTTTTTTACTGAACAATGCGTTCGACGCCAAAGAAAACCTATACCTCAATAATTTAATTGGAGATTTATCCCCTTCTCTTTGAAATGAAAATTAAATTGTGTGCCTCCAAGACTTCAAACGCAGCAGACAGATAAGAAACATTCAATTTTTCGTGAGCAGCTATCGGATAAATTCATTTAAAAGAGGAAAATAATGCTCTATAATTCAAGATTTTCGATTGAAAGGGGAAATTTGTATCTGGTCATATCTCAAAGTTAATGGTATTTGACTTTTATACATTGTCTGTTAAAAATGGTTTTATCTTCCGGGTTCTTAAATAAGTAGGAAATTTATTCTAGTTTTTTTTTTTTTTTTTACTTATTTTTCACATGACTTTGTGAAAGTTTTTGATCGATGTAGCATATGTGCATTTTTAATTCAGAAGTTGCTGCTCCGTTCTTAATCATTTAGCTGTTCGTTTTTGAATTGCGTATTGTTTAAATTCTGGTTCTTCAAATATTAAATTTGATTTATAAATTATTTTTTTTATTTGATTGATAAAAACCCTTTGGTGAAAAGAAAAATAAATAAATAAGTAAAATAACTTTTACGAGTTACTAATTTTTAAATGGTGAATGAAGTCATTTCATAAAAATATCAGAGTAATGATTATATTGTTAAGAACATGAGATGGCTTTTCTCTGTGACGGTTGTCTTGTGAAGGAAAAAATGAATTTCTAGAAATGTTATGAGCTCTCAGAAGAGAGTTTAAATTCTGACCCTTTTGACTCGGTAAACCTTTTGGTAACTTGGTGACTTTAGCTACAAATATAAAGATCCCGAATGTGCTGGAACCTAGGTGAAATATCGATCGGAAAGAAACTTACAGACTTTTCGTGAATGTTCTCATGTGACGTAATACCTGGCCGTAAGAGGTACAAATACGCCAAGAGCCGCAGTACAGGGAATCTGCCAGTCAGTGAGCGAGTCTGTCAGAGTCTATGCTGCGGAGATGGATCGGGAATTGGACTGGATGTTTTCGACACTTCGTGTGAAACGTGCTGGGGAATTTGCAGATAAGCAGCGTATATCTGCTGGAAATTGTCGGAGTTACCCTAAAATTTCAGAGGAGTACTGCTAAAGTAGTCCGAGGTGAGAACTAGTAACCTGATGAGTTGAAAGTTGCTGTTATAACTGTAACTGTCCTTAATGAGTGTTTTGTACCTGTATCTGAGTCACTAAATTGTGCAAGTACTTTTTATATGTCTGTACTGTTATTTTTCAAGCTCTGAAACGTGTGTGTTGTTGTGAAGATGTTCGATTAAAGCGTCATCTGAAAATATCACTGGCTCGAGCTCGTAGCCAGTGATATTTTCAACAAGTCGCTCCTTCATTAGCTGTATATTAAACAAAATTGTACCTCAAAGACTTTCCGATGTATAAGAGTTAGAAGAGAGAGGTATCATCATAGGTTCGTGACTCGTTAATTGTATCCGTACCTGTCTAACAGCCTCTCTGTTGTTTCCATATGACGTTGAATAAAACTTTGGAAAAAATAATTTTATATCGCTTAAACCATGTTTGTTTAGCATATTAAATTTCAATCATTTATTTAAGATTATTGTGAGTTTAAATTATTATTTTTTTATAAATCGAATTTTCATTATTGTCTGTATTTATTTTAAGATGAAACTTATACTTGGTGAGTTTTTCAAGAAAGTACTGTTTTTAAATATCTACTGTCACTATTCTACGCAGGCGTACAAGGTACCTATATCTGTTAACACTCACCGACGCTAGCACGGAAGCATTCGTTCGTGTTTACATTCGTTTGTACGTTTAAAATCCCTTAAAGAGTTGAAAATGGCACGGATTGTGAAATACGTGTTGTGTTTCGTTTAATGCGTCTAAAAGGCATGAAAGTGCAGAAATTCATCACCAAAATAATGAGGTGCATGATCATGTGACACACCCAAAGGCCGAACCTCAAACAAACATGTTTAACATGCAAAATCATGTGCATTGTGTTTTGAGAGAGGCAGGGGTTATTGCTTGATGAAACTTTGATTCGTGGTGATGCAATAAATTGCGAGACATAACGTGACACCTTGACTAAACTGTGACAAGCACTCAAAAACCATAGGTGTACGAAATGCTGGGTAAGTGGTTTGATTTACTGCATGACAATAAACGTCCTGACGTAATTCGATGAACCCGAGATCTCTGTTGTATCATATGTTTGGGAACAACTTTATCTCCCTCAGTACAGCCCTGATCTTACCCAGTGACTACCACTTGGTTCTTCACTTGAAAATGTATTTAAATGGTCATGGCCATGACGAGGAGGATGACGTCATACTGCCTTGGTTCAATAATCAGCCCAATCAGTTTTCTATGAGGACAAAATCAAGAAGCTGATTGTTCGATTGATGTGCCTTTATAGTGTAGATAATTATGTTGAATAGTACACTTAAGAGTACAGGTTTTCGTATAAAAATAAAATGTACTTGATTTTCATAACGAAACGGTACATACTTAAAAACTTAGCTAAAACTTCGATCATTCAATGAAGAACATTCTGCTGTTGTTTTAATAAATATGGTAGATTATAAATGTTTTTAGTAATAAAGCATTAAAAAAAGATTTTATTCCAACTAATTAATTAAGATTTTTTTGCTTACCGATTGCTGGAGAAACAAACATTTTATGTTCTGTTAAATAAAACTTTCGTTTCAAATGTATGCAACAATAAGTTGATAAGCCTTCAGTTTCTTATTAGTAAACACCTTAAAATTATAGCACAGCGGAATGAATAAATTTTCTCAAGTTATGCTTTTTAACCCTTTCGCTACCGGAGGGAGAGAAAAGAAGTGCTTCGCTGGGCCCCCAGCTTCTTACCGCGGAGTGTTACGCTGTGACCAGACGATTTTAGATATTAAGCCTAATTCATGAAAAAAATTCATCTAAAATCGGCAATTTATTAAAATATTTTGGTATTTACTTATATTGTTTAAAATGCATTAAACGTAATATATACAAAAGAAAAAAGATTTAATCGAAAATTGAATGTTTTATACATAACATTACATAAAAAATCTTACTCTTAGAAAATACAAAATATATTTACATATGTTACATAAATTTCATGGTGTAATGATGTACCATTATATGGAATATATAGATATAAAAAAATAAATTTTATTTTGCTGTATGGTATATTTATAAAAAAAAAATCAATGCATAGTACAACGTCAAGTGTCTTACACACATATTTTAATGCTTCACGCAAGATTTTGATCAAAGGACACATCTTAGTCCCTTTTTTTTTTACTTTAATGTCTATGTACAGATTTGGATTATTTTCGCTAACATTACTGTCGGATTCATTTATTATTTTGAAAATCTCAGTATCAGTTAAATACTTTCTCTTTGTCATGACTGTCTATACAAATAAAAACCAACCCAATGAAATGAAAAGCCGAGAACAATTGCTAACAAAAGCCCTAACCCCCATAAAGGGTCATAAATTCTCCTTCAAATTTCTAAGAAGCAAGCAAGAAAGAAAAAAAACCGAAAGCAAGTACACCCTTTAAATCATGTCATAACATTTAAAGAGCCGCGCTACAGCACGTGCTTTTAACAGTTACTCCCCCCCCCCATGGTAGCCAGAAGTGAAATCCAAGCCCATATCACCAAGGTCAATTTTTCAAATAACCTATATATATATAGATTTCGCGATATTGTAACGTCATATAGAAACATTAAGAAAATCAAATAAAAAGTTCTCATCGAGCGTAACTCTATTGATACGTTGGGCAGTAGAAGACACTCACGAAGCGTATCGAACTTGAGACGCTGGGCACAGGAGAGCCAACACGAGCGTATCGACTGTGATACTCTGGGAGTGAACGGGTTAATGGATTTTCTTCAACTTGCATTGTATGTCTGGGTAAAACTTTAGAAGCTTTTTTCTCAATTTTTAACACTCTCAATTGAGCTAAAATTTTCAAAACACGATTGTTTTGGATGATAATACGGAAATTTAATTGTAATTAGCTAAAATTAATTTATTGATTCTAGTTATTTAAGGAATTAAACGTTTTGCCATGTTTCTCGCCAAGTCGCCAAACATTACGCAGTGTGAAGTTTGAAAGAAAACTTATGTTTAGAAAACTCATTCATTACCGGTGTTATTTATTTTATGAAAAACTTTTATTTTGTTTGTTTGTCTACCATAGATTACAGTCTGAACTTTATTAGATTACCTCTTTTTGGTGTTATTTAGGCTTCATATGTGCCTACTCTCTCTTTCACAAAATTCTTTCAGCGTCGTTCCCAAGTTTAATCACTTTCAATATTTTTTCTAAAATGTATGTTCTTGCATTATAGAAAAGCCTTTTGGCGGAAGTGATGTTTTCCCTTCCATTTCATGGGATGTTTTTCTATCCAGTGGTGGGGGAGGACGTTTGAACTGGCTTATCGGTGGCGTTTCGAGCCTTCTACATTTGGGTCCGTAGAAAATTTGTTCTGTCGCTCTTTGCAGTGCTCTTAATGTAACGTTCATCTGTTTGTGTTTTTGTCTTCTTTTACCTCGTGGACTTTTGGTAATTTAAATTGCATATAATTACTACCACTTGCGGCCCCAACTGAAACACGATTAAATAAAAATAGTAGTGTGAGGAGTTGAATAAGAGACGGTTATTTTTTAGCGAAATGCAGAGGGATCATTTTAAAAGAGTACCCATTGGTTTTTCTTATTACCTTTAACTCTCAAGGATGTGAAAACTAATCTAATACCGAAATACAATAGCACTGATTAATTGAACACTGCTTAAGTGTGGGAGACAATTTCCAACATTGCTTGACTGTTAGATCTTCAGTTGTGAGATAAAACAGAATGTTACTTAATCCTGTGATAATCTCATTTTTGAAAACATAAATAAATTCAAATTTTTACAATATCATTCCTTACAGCAAATGTTGAAAATGTTCGCCACCATTTTGAATGCAAACATTAACACGTCGAATTAAGTTTTTTTGACACACTTTGCAACATTCTTGGTGTTTTTAATAAGATTTCTTCAGTTATGATTTAATTGAATTCATCGATGTTTGCAGGATTTATCTGGAATACTCTATCTTTAATATAACCCCACAAAAAAAATCTAACGGTGAAAGATATGGTGGTTTAGTGGCTAGAGGTCTCTTGAAATTAAACGGTCATCAAAAAATTCCTTAAGCACTTTAATTGTTATCTTTAACGTGTGTGGGGGGGGCTCCATCTTGCTAAAACTAGCAGTAACGCTCCTGTATCTCAAGTGAAGCAATAAAAGTTTGAATTATGTCCTGGTACACCCCGGAATTCATTAAATTCAAAAAATTAGTTCGTGCAGATGAATTTTGTTGTTGCCCTTCATAATCTTACAAAATTAGCTATCAAAAATAATTAAAAAATCGAAAAAAGCAGTCGATTTATTTAAATCATTTGCGCAGAGTCGAATTAAAAATTACTGAAGATGTTCACACAAATTTATGTTTAAAAAAAAGGATTTTTGCAATTAGAAAGTGAAAAAACGATACCCGCACATTATATAGACATATTAAATAAGTAATGGTGTTGAAAGCCTTGCTACATATATTTTAGATGTGGATAATACAAAATACAAAAGGGTACTCTTTTAAATTGATCAACCTAAAGAATTGAAATGATAGAGGATAGAAACAGAGGTTTACGACAACCCTATAGATATTTGTAAATGGGATCGAATCATCGTAATTAATCGCTTGGATTCAAGATGTGGCAGCGATAGCCTAGTAGCTATCAGACTCGCAGCCAGCAGTTTTCGTTGAGTCGTGGGTTCGAACCTTGATGCCACTAAAGACCCGCTGTGTAGACGAGGCTGATGCACGTTAAATCTGTCGGGGCCCAAATTCCTCCAGTTGGCATGGTGTGGAAGAAATAAAATGGGTTGCTAGTTTAGGTGTCTTCCTGTTCACTTGACCGAGGTTGAAAATTACGAGATCCGTCGCCCATCTCCCTCGTGTTGCTTTCAGTGCAACGTTAATAAAAACAAACCAAACCAAATGGATAGAAGTTAGAAATAAATTTTAGTTAGATCAACAAGAGGGGAATATGTTATAATCGAGAAGTGTTTCAATCGAAACGTGTGCTTTGGTAAGCTAAGATTTTATTATTCGAATATAAACTAGTGTTACCTGAGTTAAGAGAGATTCGAAAGAGAGCGATGTTGCATATTTTGAGTTAACGCATAGTAAATTGCGTTGTCTTTTCCAAACGTCTCTCCTCTTGAAATTGGACAAACTGTTGATTCTTTAATGAGATTTCAAGGTGTCTGTGGAATTAAATATTGCAGGACGGCTGTCATATAAGCAACTAGGGCAAAAGGGAATCCCGCTTGGCTAGTTTTAAAGCCTACTTCGGCCATCGTTGGTGAAGAGAGCAGTCACGGCTTAGTTGCTTGAGTTTTAATTTTTGAGTACCGATTTGTTATAAATTGATATTTATGTATTAGCCACCCAAGGGCTTATTGTTTTAGTTGGATCACTTTTGGGGTACCAGATAACTAACTCATATTTTTACCTCTTGATTTAATTTTATTTACATTTAACTTAAATATATTCAATTTAATAATTCATCATTTGCTTTAGTTTTAATTACGCTTAGTTTACTTATTAACGCCACACAGGAAGCAACACGAGGGCTATGGGCAACGGACCTCATAATTTTGAACCACGGTCAAGTGACGAGGAAGACATCTGAGTTCTCACCCCCTCTCCTAATTTCCACATCACGCGAACGGAAGAACTTTGGGCCGCAACAGATTTAACAACAGATTAACAGATTTGCGGTCCTTAGCGTCCAATGATCGAGTGATTGAGTAATTTAATAGCAAATATTTTTTAAAAAGCGCATCTTCGATGGGGTAAGCCCGATCTTTGCAAAACTTTACGTAGAACATTTTTATTATTTTTTTTTTCTTGTTTATCAACGACGCGCTGAGAAGCGTCACTAGTGTCATTGAGCGGCGGACCTCGTCATTCTGAACCTTGGTCAAGAGATGAGGACAGGTGGCTCTTCCAGCTCCAGAACTTCCACACCACGCCGAAGAGAGGACCTTGACAGATTTACACTGCACCAATTCCGCTACAGGACAGATTCTTAGTGGCATCTGGGATCACATCTTGATGAATACGATGCCGAGTCTGCGATCATGCCTATTTCTCTACCACCAGTAGAATAGTTGGATAGTTGATTTTAAATTACTTTGATTCTTTTATATTTAAATGTAAAAGTTAACACATTATACGCTCATTTAGAACTAAAGAAATTATCGGATTCTGCCTTGTATTAAGCTAATGGTGATTATGTGTAAATTTCCACAAACATGCAATATAAAAATGCACTTTTTTAATGGGTTTTCTTTAACTCGCATTATAACTTTGTCAGGGTCAAAAATTTAGAAGCTTCTTTCTCACATTTCAAAATTCTCAAATGATCTAAAATTTTCCACACACGATTGTTTTGGATGACAATACGATAATCAAATGAAAAATAATAAAGATTAACTGATTAAAATTAATTGTTTTTAAGAATTAAATCTTACCCCAAATTTCTCGCCAAGTGGCCAATTCCGTTGTAGCAATAAAAAAAATGTAACAAATGGATATATGTAATGTTGGCAACTGAAATTGTGTATTTGGTTTCAAAATGTGCCTTCGGTCTTTAATGCATTTTGAATTCTTTTACTTCTTTCGTAAGTCAATATTCGTTCTCTTTACAATACTTAATTAAGCTAAAAATATTTTGCACGTATTTTTTTCACATCATAAATTTCATAAACATCCAATAATAAAGTTAATTATTGAATAAATTCAGTTTGACTCGACGTTTCCTTTTGCTATTAAAATTTAAGGTATAAAAAAATTATATGATGCAAAGTGGGATGTATGAAAGAAAACCCTTGTTTAAGAAGCTCATTTTTACCGGTGTTTTATTTGCAATCCATTTTTCATATGAATATGGCGCGTTAATTAGAGGCATTAATTTTAGATTTATTTCAGAACATGAATGTTTTATATCTAAATGAACCAAAAATTTATTTTTCATAATTAAAATTTCACTATACGGTATATTTGTGTGTTTTGTTGTAAGTTTGTATGTCTACTATATCCCATTATAGATTTTCTCCAAAGAATCGGTGCAATTGAGCCCATTGCATCTTAACAGCACTGCAGATGGGTGATTTAAATAGCCAGTGATTTAATCACCGTCTCTTAAGCCCTTGTTGACGTGGTGCAACCAATTAGAAGCGGTCTTGTCCAATTACCGTTAACAGACGAGAGAATCGCATGACGATCTTTAATAAATATCCCTAAAACGGAATTTGAGATTGCGCTGCCCATAAGTGAAATACCATAACATCTACGTGCCGCACGTTGCCAGTTCCCGCCACCCTCCAATTAATGTTCCCGTCAATGGAGGCCTTGCTCATCTGGATTAATTTTCTTCTAGAATTACACGGGGGCTTAGATGACCGAATTTGTAATTTATAACCACACCTGCGTTAAAGTGAAGAATGGGGTGCTTCTTGGCGACTGGCGATTTTTGTGAGAGATAACGATTTCAATCTGGCTCTTCTATTGAGAAAAATCTACATAGTCACGTGTTTTCTTTCTCGAAAACGGCACACGATTTTTGAGAAACAGCAGGAAGATATTTTATAAATATATTACATAGTTCCTTTTTTGTTTTAAAGACATTTTTTTTTCTCAATTAATTTACTTTCTATCAATGTTCGACTTTCTTTATTCAAAATTCTTATTCCAAAATGTTTCTATACATTTTGTTTAAATTTTATTCCATTTTAATTTTTCAAATACATTTTAATTACTTATTTTGTTTTTATATTCTACTTAATATTCATTAAACCAAATAAAATGTATTATATAGTTATATAAGGAATAGTTATAAAACTGAACATTATTACAATTGCAAATTAAATAAATTTGATCATTATTACATTTACAAATAAAAATTAGTCATTATAAAAGCTTACAGTTATAAATTAAAATTATTTGTAATATATAATTGTATTTCTTTATAACAATAATTATTTATAATTATAATTTTCATTATCTATTATAAGTATTAGTTATAATTATAATTTTTAATTATTCTTAGTTACTATTGTGTATAATTTTAATTTATCATTATTATTTATTTGTATAATTTATAATAATTATTATTTACAATAATTATTTATAATAATAATAATATTTTATGATAATGTATACTAATTTTTATTTATTAAATTATAACTTGTTATTATCTGTAAAAATAATTATATTTTATACTTATCTATAATTATTAATTAAAACTAAAATTTTCTATAGTTATTATTTAGATTTATTTGTAATTTTATTTGTTTATAATAATTATAATACATCATAAAAAAGCATCAAATAAAATTTTTATGAACATACATGATTATTAAAGTGCATAAAAAATCATTATAAATAATTTTTTAAGAATTAAAATTAATAATTACAAATATTTTTATGATTAAATATTATTAATTGTTCCATAACATGTCTGTAATCTTAACATTCTCATTTTCTTCGTCAGAAACTGTTTATTTTAGGTTTCCTGCTCATTTTTGACTGTATCATGATGGAACTACTTACGTATCACTACTTTGGCGACCTATTTTCTATAACGCCATGTTTTCGATTCAAATCATAAGGGACACCTGATTCTTCACTTTAACCTGACACAAGAACTAGTGTCTGGTTATTTTAAATTCAATACTACAACACAAAAAGAATAGATGTCCATTGATCTAGGTTTAAATACTTAGGGCTTAAACTCATTTGCATATTTATATGCATATATCGACATTTTACAACATACATCTTCACACTTTTATATTCAAATCACTCGATCGCTCCTTGACTTGCTAGGAGGTAATAAGCTATATTTTAATTCATATTTTCATGAATTATTATTTCTACGTATGCTTTTCTATTAAAAAATATTAAAGATAGCATGCGTTGGGTGAAGAATGCATTTTAAATAATATTATTGATTCTAATCTCACAGAAATATTCTAACAATATTTTAAGGAAATTTCTCCAATATTAAAGTCTAATATTGTATGTTTCTTTTCTTTTCTTTTCTATGAAATATACGCTCATAACACATCAATCAATAACTCCCGAGACTAACCCAGAGATGGCGCTCGTAGTAAACCAGTAACCAGATCATTCTAGAGTACTAACCTTTGCTTGAAACGTGTCAAAATTTTAAGTCGATCGGACCAGAAACAGCTGAGTTATCGAGGTTGGAGTAAAGTCGTTTTGTAGTTTGTTTAAAAAATGGAAAAAACCGAGTTTCGTGTTCGTCTGATAAACATTGTTTTTAATGGCAAAACACCGTGCAAGCGAAACAATGAACTGAAAAATCGTTGATTCGGACCTTGTCCATCGCAGCAACGATTTGTCGGTGGTCGGTTTCGAGTTTAAACGTGTGGTCGCACCGACACAAATGACGCGGAACGCCTGGGTGCAGTAGACCTGTGGAAGCCGTTACACCGGAAATGGAGTGAAGTGACAAAAATTATAATGAAAGATCAAAGTGAATCGTGAGATTGCTGAGATGACACAGGATAGATATCATATGAAGCGGCAGCATTTACGCTGGCGAAAAAGGTTTTTGAAGCGAAGCGAAAAAGCCTTCCAGCAGCCGCGATTGCTTGGGATTTTGAACATAAACAGCAACACGTAACGAAACGAAGTAACATAT
>BMAW01116667.1:0-26062 GCA_019974015.1 Nephila pilipes
AGTCGAACTAATTTTATAAATAAATAAACTCGTAATAGGTAATTTAAATTATAATAAATCCATGGATTTATTTTCAGGATCTAATTTCCATAAGATCCAATAATTTACGATGGCATTATTATTCATTTAGCATATATTGAAAATAAATTTTGGAAGTACCGCCGTTTATGTCATAGCTTATGTATATTCAGACCTAATAATGTATCCATGAGATCTACGCCACCCATATTTTTACTATACATTTCGGTGGAAGAAGGTTTTGGAATTTCGATAACATGTTTTTCTTGCCTGCTCGAAAAATTCACTGATCCTGCAGGACTTTCTCCAAGAAATGTTGAGGCTACATGAACAGCTAAGTTGTCGAACCAACTTGTTATTGTTATGTTTTCCTTACTTGTGGTAATTGAAAATGTGTCTCTTAAATCACGTTTCATTTCATTGATAAGCTTTTATTTATTTGTAGCTTCTTGTAACATATTTCCGCCTATTGTTCCTGTTGAAAAAAATTTCTATTCAACAAATTTCATCAAAAGAGGAATTATTTTGCATAAATTGTCGAATAATACTTTGTGATTTTTATGCATTATAAGTTTACAAAGCCTCAATGCCACACCCCCAACTGCTCCAATTTTTTTTTACAAAATTTCTGAGGTTCATCAGTTGCACCTTGATAAATTTCAAAGGCATAAATACAGCCAGAAATTTCAGCTAATGCCCAGAATTTTATTCTTAATGGATGAGGTTTACCTCTTATGTATGGTTCGATGTTTGACCTTCCTTTGAACGGAATCATCATTTCATCCATTGAAAAATACTCTTCCAGGTCGCAGCTGTCAGCGAACACTTAAGAAAAGTGGTCTAATACTGGTCTGAATTTATACAACTTACCTTTACTGTCGAAAGATGTTTTACTTGGAACAAAACTAAGGTATTTTCTTTTTCCAAAAAAGCAATTTTCATTATATATTCAGCAATTATGCTTAGTCTCGTGCCATGTTTTGGTGCCCAGTAAAATTTTAATCTGGAATATTGAAGGTATGCCATAGCAAAATATATTCCTAAAATACATTCAGTTCATGAAGAGTAAGGACAAACTTTCCTTATCCTTTTAATGTGGCATACATGAGTGAGTCATACACTATTTTTTTCTAAAAAGCATCTAGCAACATTTTACAGAAATAATAAGGTATATTTCCAGATGCATGAGATTTCTGATTTACTAAAAAGAGTTATATATTGTTTACAAGATCGTTATCTTTTCCTGTTTATTCATTTTATGTTAAAAATGATGATACAAAATTTTTTTTAAGGAATTTTATTAAAATCTGTTTAGTTTTATATTTATTAATGAAGTTGACTTTTGCAACCACTCATATGAGATCTTAAGTCTCATATAAGGCATTATGATTTCCAATAGATAAGAAGTTTTTTTTTCAGAAGTAAACAGTTTTAATGGGATTATGTGACACATGTATTTCTTATAACATGGAAAAAAATTTGCTTATTTCATTTGGAAGTATATTACAGTAACAAACAAATGATGTTATTTCTATATTCATTTCACAAAATCAAAGACTTAAATTTTTCAAGACTATGGCTGCCATCTATTACGATATACTAAAACAATTTGATGCCCCATTTGAGGCTTAAATAGATAAGAAGGGTCACTCCAGAGAAAAATATTGAGAGGGAAGTGATTTTAAATCACTGTTTCTTTCAATTACTGTAGGAAACTCATATGAGGTTCAGGTGAGCAATAGGGTAAATATGTTTTGCTTCTGGAAATGAATGTTTTTTGAAGGTTAAGTACATTGAAGAAGATAATTTATTTTCTTTATAATATTAACTTCTGTGGAGCCAGGCACTTGGAAGTACACTTATTTTAAGCCGATTAATATTCTTTTGAAAAATTCTACTTTTCTAAGCACTTAACTGAAAAAAAAATTAGAAAATGGTGAAATAAAATTAGCAAAACCAAGTTAAAATTTTCAACTTTTAGAATTTTACTATTATTATTTTCGTCTACTTCTGATGCACGAAAGAAGTTTTTAAGTTAGAAATGCTTATTTTACTTAACGTGTATGAATACTTTATCTTAGTTGCAAGTAAAAAATCCTCCGAAAATAAGGCGAAAGTAAACACAATTTAAAACAAATCAACTTAGTTACAATTTTTGTTCCATGGGTTTCGAAACATGCAAATAAATTTTGGCTAACATAAGTTTTTACCGTCAAATTATTTTCAATTTAGAAATAATTTCGATTTACAAATAGTACTATTAAAAAAGAATAAAATAGTTAATTGTAAGCCCAGTATTTTCTTAAACTTTCTTTCTACATTAAATTAAATTATTTTACCGGTTTTGTGAGATACATAATTATTGATAATTAAATAAAAATTATTTTCTAGATAGTGCTTGATTACTAATTAAAATTAATTTGCTTTTACCATGCACATACATTTCTTTGCAATGAATAAAAGTGCTTTTCAGTCTTAAATTTTTTGAGAGCTTATAAAGAAATGTCAAACAGTAAATGAAAGTGCATACAAAAAACATATCACCATTGTTAGGAAAATGGAAATGTACAGTCTCTTTTTACAAATATGAAATTTTTCCGCAAAAAATATTAATGATTCTAAAATTGTCTGAAGTGATACATGAAAATCGTCAGGATTTCTATTTTTTAGAAAAAGAATAATTTCTTAATTTATATCAGAAAATAAACTACTACAGTATCTATTGATTACTGAATGCGGATACGCATTTTCTCTTTTAATAAACTGTCAAAGAATTCTGCTAGAAAGTTTATTCGTTTAAGTTAGTAAGTCTCTTATATAAAATAATTATTTCAATATTATTTTTAAATTTGTTTTCTTTCTAAAATCATTTCTTGAAAATGGATAAAAAAGATATAGCAAGCTTCTACTATGACAATAATAACTATTGATAAAAGCCATATAAGCCAGAGTTAATCACTTAAATTTTATGCTAGAAAAAACAAATTCTGTAAGAAAATTAAAACAAATTTTTAACAAATAAAAAATCAATGTTCATACTTCATCTGAAAAAATTCACAAAATTAAAATTTGAATCTATATTTAGTTGATAATAAAGTAGATTTATACTATTCTGGATTGACTGCTAAAAAAAGTAAAATAAAAAAAAAATGAAATTGGTTTTGCTAATTTCATTTTAACTTGTGCTAACTAGTTTCTTTTTTAAAGATTTTTTCGGATTATAAAAGGACTTCTCCTATTATAGCGAACTCTTTCGACGATCAAAGTTTCAAGTCTTTTGACTGAGTAGCCATTACCTTCGCAATCTATATCGCCGGTTCACCAAAATGAATGTTAATTAGCGTAATATAGGCGTACTTCTGTGGACCAGGTTCAACAGATGCAATTACTATAAGGTGTACAGATGTCCCGAATTTTAACAATTTATCCCATGTCCTGCGAGGTTTTAAGATAGCCCCGAATTTCAAAAAGAATGCGCGACAAGCAAGGTAACGGCTTGAGAACGGGAAAAGAATATATGGTTTTCTGCTTCCATGTAGCTATTTCACCAGGATATGAGCTTTATGTTATTTTTGTAAATTTTATAATGTTAAACTTGAGCAATAAAAATAATTGTTTAGAACTGCTTATCAGGAACTGCTTATCAAAGTTGGCCTTGATCAGTTGCTATAATACGACCACCATTGTTTGTACTTAATGAACAGTGGCATTTTTCTGCATTGACAGCGACGAAAACATTTTGTAGCTGTAAAAGGATGAGAGAACACTTTGTACACTTCCTCAGATTTTATTCTTATGGTGACATGTTTCGCTAACGATCTAGCATCATTTGGAACATTGTTGCAAAAGAATTACATCTTGTACAAAAATTGGAAACAGAGGGGAATTTTAGAGAGAAGTAGGGTCAGGGTGTAAGGAGTCAGTTGGTCGACCACGAAGTAACGCTTTCGCATATTGAGTTTGGCAACTGTCTCTCATACGATACACAGCGTACTTCTTGCTCGTGCTAGTTTCACAAGTGATGTCAACAGATAAACTATTCAGGTGATTTATGTTTATAATTTATTTAGGTACCAAAGGTAGGTATTTTTTAATCAAGAACATACACACCATGGTCACTGGAGTCCCGCTTTTCGAATGTTAAAATCTGGTCACCTTAAGTTACTATCAAGAAAAGCAAATACCTTCTTCACATTCCTGATGTATTCTCATTTTCAAAAGGATAACCTTCAAACGAATAAAAATGATTTCAATGTTTACAAAAAAATAATAAAAACAGACATTCTACCATAAAAATCAATTATGAGATGAAATATTAAAATAAGAGCAAATGATAAATTATTAAAATAGACAATAATTTTCCGTTCGGGTGTTAAGCGAAAGCAGATAAAATATTAAATTAAGGTTATCTTATCAATGTAAAGTTACCTTAAGCAAAGTAAATGTAATTATATTGCTATCATAATGTATTGTAATATTAATGTTCTGAACCTAATACCATGCATCATTTATTTTATGCACACGCATTGTAGTTGACTTTATTTTCTCAAACCAACAACGTGTTAGCACATATTAATAAATAATAATCTTTTCTTCAAAAGTAAAATTATGACAATCTCATTTTTCTTTTATCAGAATTAATCTTGTCATTTACAATTTAAATGTACCTAAAGCAAACAACTGGTAAATATGAAGATTTTTAATTTCAAACCGTAATTGCAGCAGGCAATAGATTCGAGGAAAAAATCACTATTCATCAACTATTCTTAACATGAGAGTACATGACTGTTCTCATTAAGCACAAACAATTACAAAGCCTTTTAACAAAGTCCAAAATTTCATTTTCAATTAAAATAATGATTTATCACGAAAGCTCTTTTCATGTTTACGTTGAAGGCGCTATAAATATCAAAAATGAATCCTGGCTTACCATTCCTTTTTCTTTTCAAAGGGGCATCATTTTGCCTTGGGCGACTACTAGAACAGATTATTTCTTTTTTCTTTCCTCAGTGGAATTAGTTAAGAAAAAAAATGCTTTCTAAACATTCTTTTGATTGCATTGAACCTAAAAGGAGAAGACACGCTTTATTTTCGTTCTTAATAATCAAACTGAATATTAAATTCAAACTATTCATTCTTGAATCCCTTTATTAGGGAAGTTTTTGATATTTGATGTTGATTATCCCTAGCTCAAAAGGGAATTGAGGTTTCATAACCACCCAATGGACTATTGTTTTAGATACCTCATGAATTGTTGTCCCGAACTACTTTTTTTTCTAATCACTTTTCAGTTTTTTATATTTAAATTAGAATTTTTATATCCATGTTCTTTTTCCTGATTTTACGGTTCTATCCATAGAATTAATGTTAAATTTTTTTATATTTTTTTTACTTAATAGTTTTGACTCTAATGGCTTATATAAACGCTTTGTAATTTTCACCATTAGCTAGGATATTATTCAAATATATTAATTTTATAGTTCTATCCATAGACTTATTGATAATTTTTTCTATAATATTTTATATTCAATTTGACAATTTAACGTTTCCTTTCATTTTAAGTACATTTAGCTTAAAATATATTCAGTTGAATAACTAACCGTTTCCTTTAATTATAGTTAACATTAGCTTCAAATATATTCAGTTTAAAAATTATCGTTTGCTTTTATTTTTATTACATGTAGCTTGGATTTTACTTAATTACATGTAATTATAATTACATTTAGTTTGAAATATATTAAGTTTAACAAATTATCGTTTCCTTTACTTCCAGTTCCAATTAACTTAAAATATATTTAGTTAACAATTTATCGTTTGCCTTAATTTTAATTCCAGTTAGTTTAAAATATATTCTGTTCAAAAATTTTCTATATTCCTTAATTTTAATTATATTTAGCTTAAAAATATTCACATTAATAATTTATCATTTGAATGTAATTTTATTTACATGTAGCTTATATTATTTACCTCAATCTGAATGAAAAAATGTGACTGGCTGTTTTGTATGGTCCTCCGGTTACAAACTCGGACAATATTGTGGAAGCAGTGTACGAAATGGTGGGTGATGAACTATATGATGGAATAAAAATGCTACTTGCATGAGATTTTAGTATAAACTTTGCAAATGGAGAAGGGTAAGAATTTATTGGAGTCCTTAAAATTATTGATTTAGAATTACAAACCATTCCGAAACATTTTACTACACGTGGAAATACTACAATCGACGCTATATTATCTACAAAAAGATTAAAAAATTAATTAAAATTGTGTGGAGTGTATGTTAGTGTGTATTTAGCTATCATAAACCTTTTTATGGCAGACTCGAATAAAATAACTTAATTAAAAAAAAAATTTAACCACCTTGGGCTAGTAAATCTGTTCTTTGCAAAATTTTTGTATAGTATTTATTTTTCTTGTTTCATTTATTTATAAAAATCTAGATTGAATATTAGGGGTTAGTTCTAAATAACTTTATGTCTATCAGCTTATTCCTCTCCTCCCTGTTTCCTTAGTTTGGAATCTGACTGAATAGCGTTTTAACCTCCTCAGTCCCAGCGTCGTCTGTAGGAGACAAAAATGCCGGCAAGTTAAATAAAAGGCTTCATTGTTACCCATAATTAGTTAGTTTTCTTGTCTATAGAAGGTAGTTCTAAAAAAATTATTTTTAGTGGTCATTTTTCATTCGTAACTTATTTATGGTAAAATGAAAATTGGTGTTTTCCGAAAGAAAGAAAATTATATGCTTGTGCATCGCTAAGTGTTCATATTTTTCTATTATTTATATATTAAAAATTTATTAAAAACACTGTTGAATTCCTTAAACTTTCTGTTTATAAATAACATTATTAATTTCTCACTCAAATCTTCCTACTTCTGATTTAGAACGCTGTTATTTCAGTACCACCTGCAGGAGGCATTGGGTCAATTGTTATCAAAATCTCTCGATTTGAAACTAATAATTGTGGCATATATTTCAGCTCTGAATAATATTCTCTAATTGCTAACTGAATTCACTAATTGTAGATATTTAAGGGATACAGGAAAGAATCTATCTGTCATAAAATGAAATGAAACAGCTCCGAGAGGATCACTGTAATTATATATAATTTAAAATTTACCAGAATTCGAATGTATTGGGCAGAAAATACTATAACTCTCGTATTCTCAGATAACATTTCTTAGTAATCACGAGTTTTTAATAAGAATCAACTTAAAAATGAGAAATTATTTAATAGTATAAGATAAAATGAGAGAGAAGAAACGAATGATAAATTTTGGAAATTAGGATTCTTCTGCAAACACTTCGGGCAGGAATATTTTGCGATTCAAATCTTACATTATGTTCATTATGCTAATTATTATGAATTACTAATTAAATTAGAATTAAAAACAAATTTTAAATTAACCTTGTGACATTGGTCTATTCGCGGTTTCTCTTCACTAACCTTGGGGACTTTTAATTGAGATTGATTGCTTTTGCTAAACAACCTTTGCCCAACCAAAAATGAAACGTGAATATGTAGATAGAAAGCAGGTAGAAATGAAGTGAATCGGGAGAGTTAGGAACTATATAAACTCCGACTGAAAGTCACGATAGAGAGGCTGAAGGAGAAGTGGAAAGAGAGGTTGAAGTGGATGATTAGAGTAAAAGTGGCGTGATTCAAGAGATTTAGTTATTACAGTTTTCAACAGTTGATCTAGAGTCTGAGTTGCAGTCGAGGAAGGATTAGTGGTAAGAGTCTGTTAGATTACTATTGGTGGGTTGAATTAGGTTAATAGAATTCTTCCCCGGGAGAGCATAAATAGTTGTTGTTATAGTAAAATGAAGTCAATAAATTCCGTAAATATTGCTCTAGTGTCTCTTTGATTGATTTATTGCGTCTTAGTGTTTAATAATTGAGTTAGCTATGGCATAAGAGGCAGCCCGGATCGGGCAGGCGTCACAACCTGATGATGTCACTTTGTCCCAATATCTCCTCCTGAAGACACTTAATTTCTCAAAAATAAAAATAAAAATAATTTTTTAAACATTTTTTTCAGTAATTTTTCATGTATTTAGAACTGACTGATCCAAATTCTTCTAAGATTTATATTTCAAAGTTATCTTGGGTCTGAGGAGATTAAGAAAGAGATATTTCATAAAGTGTTTCCGATATGATCTTAATATTATTTATTTCACTATAATAAGGAGGCTATAAATAATTCTTCCCTAATATCAAAAAATGTTTTCTTACTTTCTGCAAAAAATATGTTTCACTTGACAGTAGTTCAATTTTTTATAGGACAGGAAAGTGTTTATATTAGTTTTCTACGAATTTGATATACGCCACTTGATGTACGACTGATCATTTACAAAAATGTACTTTTAAAAAGAGGTGTAATGTCAATAAAGGTTTTTTCATGCATTTGTTTGTTTTCATTAGTTTTAAAAATTTAGAAAACGAATCCTCATTAGCATTTCAATTTCACTAAATGAGTGGTTGAAAACATCCCTTATTTGGAATGGGAAATGGTGTATTCATAATGGGGTGACTAAATGTAGTGTTATCCATTGCTCATTTTGATTTTTCTAAGAAGTTCATGAGTTGGACGCCCATCTCTTAAATTAATATTGTAGCCGTAACTTTCTCAATTGTCCCTATTTTCAATGGTGCAGATTCACCGGAAGCAATTCAATTTTTTGATTATATCTTAGTTTTCGGTTATAATGTTAAATTATACCACAAAAATGGTGACAACTCGAAGCGATTGAAATAAAATTTTGATTGGGTAGCAAATTTTTATCAAATAAAAATTAGCTTTTGAATCCAAGTCACATTTGATTTGGTTCCATTTAACTGATGACATCCCAGAATAATAACAAAATGGCGCCTTACGAACGCCATCTGTGGTCAAACCTAGGTACTTTTTGAGCCATTTTCGTATATCATACAAATTTTGTAATTAGAACTATATATATATGTGTGTGTGTGTGTGTGTGTGTATGTGTGTGTGTATGTATGTGTGTGTGTATGTATGTGTGTGTAACATTGTGATGGTTTTGTACTAACTTGTTTAATTTTGTTTTTAGGCTCAAGCTTAAAACACAGAAATGGTTGGATAGAAACACCTCTCTGCCAGCTACCGAAGGTAACAAACTCATTACACAAATTACTATTAGTACATAGAACACCTTTGTAACTATCCATAATCAGAAAATATTATTTTTATGTAATCAATTTTGTTTATAACATAAACTTAATTTTGTCAGCGTATTAAAAATAAATTTAATTTTCAAGTTAAATAAGTTAATGATATGATAGAATATATATGTTAAAATTAAGGAATCTTTTCAATTTTTTTGTTTATCTCTTTTTTCATTCAAGATAATGTAAGAACTCTTCCTTCATTTTAACAACTTATTAAAAGGAAATGAGTCCGTTTATCTCGTTAGAAGAAATTATTTGGTTTATATCTTCAGAGACAGAATATTCAAGAAACAAAGCACCCCTTTTCCCAAAAAATTTCAAAAAAAAATTCATTCAAATTAACTCAAGCAAAACATTTGTAAGATACTTTAGAATGAACACACACATAAACTCAATTAAATTCAACACTTGTAAAGTCATTTCCATTTTGTGCGGGGGTGGTGCGATTGCCATCAAAAATGAATAAAAGCATTTCATTTCTTTTGAAACATACCCAGTTCCTTCCGGCAATACCCCCATCCCCTAAAAACAGAGTTCTTTTTGCAATGAAATGAGAACAAAGCGACATGAAAAGACACCGTCGAAATTCGAAAAATCTTAAAGAAGAAAATATGTTCCATTTTCACTCCAAGAAATCAAATTAAATCATTGACTCGAATCATTTCTTGTTTATTTTTTTGCAGACATATTCTTTACTCATAGTCTTTTATTTATTTTGTTTCACTTTCTTCGAAAAGGAGCTCATTTTTTACGAGAACAATGTGCTTGATTGGAACAGTAGGGCTTGCTCATTTTTGGAAAACAGAAGCTATCCATACCACAAAAGCATCCTTTAGAACCTATTGCACCCTTCGAAAATTCATTACATTTTTACTATACAATATATATCTACTGTAAATATATGTATCTGCGTGTTTTAACGTGTTTTTACTTTTTTAATATAAATGTAAGAGAACATTTATTGGTAAATTTTAAAACAAAAAAAAATTACAAGAAATTGACGATTTTCATTTCGTGTGGAACTATAAGGAGACAGGTTGTTAAAAACGTCGATTTCCATACAGAAGCCTTTCTCTCACCGGATACAACCTCTTAAAATCCATCGGACGACAGCTTTCTCGAAGTCGTTTTCGCCTTCGAACTGAAGTCCCACCCCCAAATGCTCTCTCCGCCCATTGCTATATATGCTTCTTAGCTTATGGCTACAACGTCCAATGGCAATGCGCGCTTTCGTAACTTTATTTTCCAACTCTGTTTCGGCAGTTCTTTACTCTTCCGAATGTCCAGGCGCTTGTTGCCTTGATCCCAGTTATTATAGTTGTTTACAATTATGCTTAAATTTTAACAAATTATGCACTTAAAATTTTTAATATTAATTCTGATGAGAGGGTATATTTTTAACTTTAAAACAGGTACCTCGTAATTTTAGCTGTTACCGTTCTCTCACCGGATAATCATAGCCCTAACCTTGTAAATTTTGCTTCACTTCACATACACGAATGGAAGTAAAGTTGTTTTCAAATTGGATGTGAAGCCAGTGGTAAAAAGAGAATGAAAGAATTAAGACAGTTCCTGATGTTGTTCAACGAGAAATGTGATGTGTAATAAGCATTTGAATTATATATTAATTCGTAAGTAGTAAAGTCTCCAAATATCTTAGTGGAATTAGTTCTAAATCGTCTTTAGAGAGAAATTGTCATGTTATCAATGAATGATTGTGCTTTATGTATAAACGAAATCAATATTTAATTTGTGTTGAATTCTCCCCTCGTCCACTCACATATCGCTTAGTATAAACAGTTGGATCTCAAACTACTTTAGAACGTTTCTGTGCGATACGCATTTAATTGTTCTATTTTTGTCACCGTTTAAAAATATTTAAATGGCTACGGTCGTCGAGTGGTCAAGGTCGCGAGTTCACTGTCACCATTAGTTCAATCGAGTCGTGCTTTCGATTACTCGTGTCACTTAAAACCCGCTGCGTAGAGAGAATGAGGCACGTTAAGTCTGTCAAATCTCCGATTGGTGTGGTATGGAATTATTGAAATTAGAATGCCAGCTAATGAATTGTCCTCGCCACTTAATTACGATATTTGTTACCAATAGCTTTCATTTTGCTTCAATGCTTTACAATGTTTATAAATAATAACAATAATAATTAAACAAAACCTTTTGGCATATTTTACAAATAGATTTGCGTAATGAGTCATGTCACCTTTCATGAGTCGTAAGTGTGATATTCTTTTAACATCGGGATAAGACTTACTTTCAAACAATCACTCAAACTTGATATTTTTTGTGCCGTACTTCCCAGAGATATAAGAATTCTAACCCTTTAGGAAGGCTTTCCGACTCATACTTGCACCTGAAAAAAGTGGTCTATTTCTCAACTTGGGGGTTTATAAGTTCCAACACCACGTGGGAATTAATTACCTCTCCCTCTATCCATTGGTTGCTGACCTGAAAGTCGAAGAGGTAAAATTATAAAGATTCAAGTTTTGCTAAATATAGTAAAATTTGTAATATAATACTATCCATGCATAAGAAAGGGAAAAGTGATTCCTGATACTGATTAAAATTTAGTATGCTTCGTAAATTCAATGCATCATATCTTGCCGAGTTTAAAAGGCTTCGCAGAGTTATTTCTATCAAATTCTAGCATTACATTTGTGTTTATGTAACATTTTCTACAAACAGAAACATTTTTCAGGCTGTTTCAGGTATATAACACAAATGATACATTTATCGTGAAATCATATATATATACACTGAGGAAGTGTAGATGTGTTAGACTAGTGGTCATAATCGCGCCGACTTGGAACAGGCACTCGTTCGTTGAATCGTACTGCCCTTATGCCCTTAAGGAATCGCCTTGTAGAAGGACTGATGTACGAAAAACTGCAAAACTTGCGACTCCCTAAATCCTGCTATTGGCAAGGTATTGCAGTTCGGAGAAGGAAATGCGAGCTGAAGTGTCGACCTCTTCAATTGATACAGGCTCAAAATGACGAGGTCCGTCGTCAGTGGCACTCATGTTGTTTCTCAGAGCGACATTAATTTAAAATTATAATCACATCCAATGAATCAAATTTGGACCGAACTATTTTACAAAGTTACATCGAAATCTAGATAGTCAATAAATGTACTTTATCGGTTAAATTAAAGCTGATTCATAAATCCATATTAAATTCCTGTTTCAATCTAAAACGTTACTAAGGCGCCGTCCTTAAGAGAGCAATTCACAGTCTATGGCACAAAGTGCATTGCTTTTGTATTACTTGAGTGTTCATCATTACCACTGTTATCAAATTATGATGCGAGACAATATATTTTGGTGACGTTAAGTGTCTCTAAATCGTCCTGTTATATTCTAGTTTATTAATAATGATCTCTGAAATGTCCATCTTTCGACAAAGGCAAATGATAATTTATCATTTGAATTGTAACATTATGTCTTTGAGAATAGGCAGCAACTAGATATAATAGGCTCATAGGTTTGTTACATGGTAATGCTGATGACTATATGAAAATTATTGGCTTGCTTAGTATTTTAATATCTGTGGGATCTAATGCATTTTTAACGCACTTCTAATTTTTTAAAATTTTTATAACAGATTTGAGGAGCTATTGATAAAAGTAGGAAGCAAATAATCATTCAAGGGATTTAATATAATTGAATGAATCATTTCGAAAAAAGGTTATGTCCTCTTTTACTAATTTTAAAAGATAAACGAACAATTAATACTATCTATAATACAAAGTTATTCAAAATGACTCACCCGATTTCAAAATGCCATATTTTCATAAAAATAGCATTTTGAAAATACAGCACATAGAATGACAAATATTATATAATTACAAAGAAAAAACATGGAATTTTTTTATAAGTGTTCGATATTATTTTCTATAGTTACATGTGTAATGCCAAAACGGAATGTAAATTTCTGACAAACAAGTTGTAAAATATCAGTATAGCATGAAGCATGTATAGACAAACATTCAATACATGTTCGTCATCTCTAGATATCCGTGCTTGTAAGGATTGCATGGCTTGTAATAAAGCTTTTGCCTAAACACTCGCTAAACATTAGGCAGAGGAATGCCTGTTCACGTCCGGCGCTAACATTCGATTTCGTTGAGCTTTTTGTAAAAGTATCTATCATTCTTTCATCATCCCCCCCCTCCGATATGACTTTACTTTTACTTACAACTACCCGGTCCTCTACTTTTCCCTTTACAAAGACATCTATTGCTATCAACTTGATGATACCACTTATGAATACTATGAGCTGTGTGAGGAATAATTCGATGCCTTTTACAGAATTCACGAAGAAAGTTGATTTTTGATCCACATCACGCAAACGACTGCTCACGAAACACTTTTTAAGCCACGGACACCATGTTCGCTTCTGCTACGGAGAAATTTCTGAAATAGCTTTCGAGAAATAACTTCACGAAGAACACAAAGGGATCACCTATTGTTCACACTATAAGTTTTTCATTTTTTTCCCTTTGTATTTATGTATTACTTATCATTCTGTGTCGTTTATTTATGGAAATATAGCATTTTGAAATCTGATGGAGCATTTTGAATAAGCTTGTACTTTCAGAAAGGTTAAATCAGTATTGTTCTAACTTTGGAAAGGATTGAATAGGTTGTAAAAATGACTATAACACATGGATCAATAAGTCCCGAGACTAACATTGAAAACAACATTTTTTTTGCAAATTTTTTTTTTATTCATCAACATAATCACCTTTTAAGGAGATACAATCGTTCCAATGCTTTTCCAATTTTTCAATACCATGTTTATAAAAAAAATTATCTTTCGCTTCGAAATAAGCTTCAGTTTCAGCGATGACCTCCTCATTTGAGCCAAATCTTTTCCCCTGGAGCATTTTTTTTAAGATCAGCAAAGAGCCAGTAGTCACTGGGGGCTAAATCTGGCGAGTATGGGGTGTGGAGAAGCAGATCAAAGCCCAATTCGTTCAATTTTGCCATTGTTTTCATCGACTTGTGGCAGGGTGCATTGGCTTGGTGAAAAAGGATTTTTTTTCTCTGCATGTGAGGTCGTTTTTTTTGCGATTTCCTCCTTCAAACGCACCAGCAAGTCAATATAATAATCACTGTTGATAGATTTACCTTTTTCGAGGTAGTCAATGAAAATCACGCCATGCGTATCCCAAAAAACTGACGCCATGACTTTGCTAGTTTACTGCTGCGTTTTCGGACTCTTCGGACGGCTTTCGCCAGCTGTGCGCCACTCAGATGACTGCCGCTTCGACTCTGGAGTGTAGTGATGTATCCATGTTTCGTCCATGGTCACGTAACGACGCAAGAAATCTTTTTTGTTGCGAGTAAATAGCGATAAACAGCTTTCTGAATCATCGACTCGTTGCTGTTTTTGTTCCATCGAAAGCAATCGCGGCACCCACTTGGAAAAAACCTTTTTCATGCTCCATTTTTCATGAAGGATAGTAAATACACTTCCATATGATATCTGTGTCATCTCAGCAATCTCACGGAGCTTCACTTTACGATCTTTCATTATAATTTTTGTCACTTCACTCACATTTTCCGGTGTAACGGCTTCCACAGGTCTACCCGAGCGTTCCGCGTCATTTGTGTCCGTACGACCACGTTTAAACTCGGCAAACCACCGACAAATCGTTGCTTTTGATGGACAAGAGTCCGGGTAACATTTTTCAATCCATTGTTTTGCTTGCACGGTGTTTTTACCCATTAAAAAACAATGTTTTATCAGAACACGAAACTCGGTATTTTTCCATTTTTTAAGCAAACTACAAAACGACTTTACTCCAACCTCGATAACTCAGCTGTTTCTGGTCCGATCGACTTAAAATTTTGACACGTTTCAAGCAAAGGTTCGTACTCTAGAAAGACCTGGTTACTGGTTTACTACGAGTGCCATCTCTGGGTTAGTCTCGGAACTTATTGATCCATGTGTTATAATTTTTATAGTCATTATATTTATATAATTGTTCTACAGGATACCCAGAAAAAAAATATTTCACCAATGCGAAGGTAATTCGTTTTCAAAATGATCCAGTGTATATAAAAGTTTGTACGTTAGAGCTGACTTGCACACAAACACATGTACTTTTATGCATTTCATGATTAAAAAAAATATCACTGTATACCCTCACTTAATACATCAATGTGAATGAGTGAGTGAGGGGGCCGTTTAATAGCATGATAGCCAGATATGTCTAAGCTATACCATACAAAGAGTAACTGCAATATATTAGATGCGAAAAAAATAGAATAAAAAGTTGAAAATTGATTGAAAAAATGATTGGTTGGAGGGCCGAAAAAAAAGAAGGATCACAAGAGTAACCCAGATGTCTGTGACTTATGTATACAAAAGAAAGTAAAAGGAAGAAAACAAATCACTAGAGTGTTTCGTGGTCATTATTCCTGCACCTACGTAAAGTTAATAAGCCCCCGAGGGCTACTTGATTGATAAATAATTGCTAAGATAAGAGAGAGAAAGCTACAGTTTTTCAGGCGCTTCGTTCGATGTATTTGAGTGTGTGTGGGACTCATTCATTTATAATTCAATGTAGAATAATTTTTAATTTGCTGTTTTATACTTATATAGCTCCCTGATGCCCCGTATCTGAGTGCAATTATGTCATGAGAAGTACTCAGCATATGTAAGGTGGAGAAATGAGAACCGCGCTGTAACAAATGACTCGTTCGAAAATGAACGCAGAAAAGAAATACATGTAAAAGTGCTTTAATGGATGAATTACATCCAGAGAGAGGTGAGGAAGGGTGAAAACATGAAGAAAAGGATTGCGACAAAAAGAGACTAAAGAAATTCGAAACCACCGAAACGGACTTTTTGAAAAAATTAGAATTTTTTTTTTTTTTTTTTTCAAAATGACCGCTTCAATTGAACACCATTCTTCATATATACCTATACAAAAATTGTGTTTTTTTATTTTTAAGGAAAATTCTTAATTAAATAATAGAGTTAGTTGTTTTCTTATTTATCAATATATAATCCTATTTTAATACTTGGAAAAATGAAAATGTTTAAATTGTTTTGACAAAATATATTTCGATTTCCACTAAGGGTAATGAAAGGCCAAAATTGTCTCACACCAGAGTTCTTATTCATCTTTTTTTAGATTTAAATTAATTCCACCGAATAGTCTGATCTGATAACAATGTTTTCCGTTCTATAGAAAGACTTCGGAGTGAATAAATTGTATCGTAATTAGACCTTCACGTTGTGTAGTATTTTACGAAAATTGTATGATCTAACAAAGCTGTCACACGACGTAAATATTTTATATAAAATTCCTCAGCATGTATTACAAAAGTAAAATAAACCACAACTCTTTTTTTACTTGGTAGATACGTCCTCAGAAAACCGTGCAAAATAAATTCGTGTAAAAATATACATGCGACATATGGTAAATTTGGTGATATGTTCCATAACTTTAAAAATCGTGTAAGTTGAATAAACTCAAAATATTTTCCAAAAAAACTGTGCAAAAAAGTACTAATGAAATCCATATTACATATTTATAGAATAAAACAATTCATTTTTATTACAAAATATTTCAAATTAGTACAGTGAAAATTCAGTCTATCGGTACTTCAAACATATAAAAATTCAAATTCAAATTAGGAATAAAACTATTAACAATTTTCATCGCTACTTGATAACCAGCGAGCACGTTTGTTACGAACTGGATAAAAAATGCTATTATCAGTAGATGTGCCAGGTATGTTTAGCACGACTGCCGACTTTGAATCAAATGAAGAATTTCGTTCGCTATTGACGGCCTCTGTGTGTGTGGTTTCTCTAGTTGTTTATATAATTTTTGATATCCTGCTTCATAAAACATATGTTTACTTTGTAATTTTGATGGATGCTCTATGTCAGAATAATGCGTAAGAAAATTTTCCATACTTTTAGCAAATTTAAAACTCTCGCGAATTATATATGGTGTACCATAGCTCCAATTTAAAGTTTGCAAAATCAGTAAGCATAACAATTGAAATCACGAAATCACAATATCATATTAACATATATATTTTACTTAAGTCCCATACTTTTGTAACTGAAGTGCATATATATATATATATATATATATATATATATTCCAGGGTAAGAGAGAGAGAGAAATTTAGTTCTACACGCGCTTTTCGCTTTCTATTCATCCTCAAAATTTCTATGTTTCTATTCTGAATTCAGTGGAATAGAGAATTTTAATTATGTGATAGGCAATTATGTTAAAAAAACGGCCCACTTATTTTACTATGGCATGCGAAACCCTCTTAATACGCTTCCTAAGATTTTACTGGCTAAAACTGATAAAACATTATTTTAATTTATGTAAAAGTTGTTAGAAGTTTTAAAAACCTTTAACATTTAAATCGAAACCAAATAATATTTATTTCAAACAAATATTTTAAGGAATTGTTTTAAGCAATAAAAAGTTTGGTAAAATTATACCTGATGTCTAATGTTGACCAAAATGTATGTAATACAGAGCAGTGGGATACATTTCAAAAGCCATAGGTTCTTGGAATATTTTTAAGAAAAATAACGTATTCCATTAGCTTATAATATATTTTGAAAGCAATAGGATAATATAATTTTTCTATATTCTAAAACTAAAATTCCTTATAAGTCTTTTGAATTATTTATGATTTATGATGTTAAGAAAGAAAATATAATATTTTATTCCAGTGTGTCTGGCATTGCCTTTCGATTTACGAGAATTACTTTTGCTCAAATTACAGTTTCTTCATATTGCATATGAATAATCAGTTATATTACGATATTACTATTGATATATATATATATATATATATATATATATATATATTGCATGTGTGTTATTAATGTATTGATTATGAATGGAAAGCTACATTCTGCAGAAATGAGCTTTTTAAATTCTTATAAATATTTATGAAATTCTCAGTATAATTTAAGTTTAAATGGACTAACCAAATACCCTCTGTAAAAGAGTTCTCGTACACGCGAATTATACAAGATTAGGTAACTAAATAATACACGAAAAAGGTTGCGAAGCACACAATTAAACTAAACTGTTTTCATTGTTGTAAAGGTAAATACAAAGAATATAATAAAAAAATAATCAACAAATGATAATAAAAATAAATAGAATAATGAAGGTAAGCCACAGAAGTAAAAAAAATATGTTAAATACAAAACTCATTATTTTTACATGAAATACTTGCTGTAGCTTTTAAGCAACCTACTTACAGTGATATTAGGCTATTTTCATGAAAGATAAATTATATCCTTTGTGGAATAATACTGCCGGAAAATAAAATTTATTTTTCGTAAGGATCAAAAAAGGGCGCATTAATATACATCAAGTATTACGCTTTTTTTTAATTTAAACGCAGAAACATTTAGCTGAGGTTATTATCATGAAATTAGCTCTTCTACTTACTAAAATTCCCAGATTATGTTAAGTTAACATATTTTATTTCTTTTTTTCCAGAATAAAAGAAATATATTATCTCATAATGACTAAATTTTATTCCATTATTTTACTTTTTTAGTATTTTAAATTATATTTTCTTGTTAAATTATGCATTCATTATTTGAATTTCAACATCTCCGAGGGGATTCTCTTTTCGATGTTAATCGATAATTAAAATGTCACAAATCAACATAATCATTGATAAAGATAAACTAAGCAATTTATACCGCAAAATATTCAAAACACACGAATTTTATGATTAAACATGTAGAATAATCCCTACACACTTTTGAATCTAAAGATTAATATTATAGATACTCAACTATCTCGGATCAATTGGGTGTGAGTTCAAGTTTAAATGAAGGTTTTACTGACTGGTCCTATATATGTATTTTCTCACTGTCTTTGTTGCTATGCACCTTTGATCAGCATTGGTACGATTTTGATTACTTCGATGATAACTTCTATTGAATTTTCTTACCACTATTCTCTATACCGTATGGAATTATTCAACGTTTTTAAATACAATTCCTCAATCTTATTTACTGCATTTCACATTGCTTCGTTTATTAGAAGAAATTACCAATTCAAGCAACAAATTTTTAAAATCCTTCATAGTTAGTTGAGGGTAATTTGCAAAAGAAAACCATTGCAGAATATATCACATTAAAAAATTAGAAATATTACTTAATAGCGTAATTTTATACAAAGTGAAAGTAGATGTTACTTTAATTAAGAAGCATTGCATTGTTATAAAGTTTATATTAGTAATTCACGGTTATTCGCCCATCTTGGTACTTAGTACTTTGTAGTTCTAATTTAAGTAAATATTGGGTGTTTTCCCAAAGAATCGTTCTTCACTTTCACGGGTTTTACTTCTTATGGTAAAGTGGGTAACGAGTTTTTTTTTCCCTTTTGCGAGACTTCTCTTCTTTTAAAAAAAAAAAATCGAAATTCTGAGTAGGCTCTTCAATAACGACGAAAAAACTAAAATATCTAATAACTAGCCCGAAAGGGAATTGCTTTTGGCTTAGTTGATAAGATTAGTACAAAACAATAGGCCGAGTTTGCTTCGGATCCTATGATTGATTTTTCCAAACGCTGCTTGCATGGAAGGTCAACTGTCCTTCCCGTCACAGGGGTGAACATCGATTTATCTCTCCCTCAAAAATGGTGACTTAGACTTGATTACTAAATAGGAGCACAGACTAAAATTACTGTTGCACGCAAAACATTTGCCGATGTGTGTCTAATTAAGTCAACCGCACATAAAATCACGGCTATTGATATACCAGTTATAAAGCATGCATCAAATAGACACGTATCTCAACTCGAAACAGTCGATCACATCAAATCGAAACTGTTTATATCGAAATTTATAACTAAAAAAAATACTTAAATGCCTTTCAGAATGTTCTTCGTATCATCACGATGGTATTGGAGGGATATTATACAGCGGCCCTCTTCAATAAAAAAGACAGAAGGTGAAGGCCTTAATTTCTAGCTCGAAGGAGAATCCACTTTTGTTTAGTTGATACAAGCAGTACGTAAAGGACAGGATAGGCTTAATTCGGGACAACAGATCGAGAGTTGAAACCATAATTCTCGCTCAAGATCAACCTACCTTCTCCGTCTCGGGGAGAAAAACGTCTCCCAATGTGGCGATAACCACATCAGACGCTGAAATTATTTCCGTTACTTTGGGTATTTTTCCACAGATGTTTATTTGTAAATATCATTTATGTGATACAATTAAAAAGGAGGGAGTTAGAAAGTTCTTGTCACTCGGTGCTTGGTGAATTATGGTCTTTCAGCCAATAAAACTAACCTACCAATCAATTCTCTTTCTCATTGCAATCATATTGTTTGCAGAAATACGAGAGGCTTTCAAACAGAACCTTTGTTAGGAATCGGGTAAATTGCTGTAGAACTGTCCTGTACTCGTTTTCCCTTATTTTGTTTTGACTGTTGCTTGATATCCTGTGCGCAATGATGAATCCATATTTCATTGATGGTGAAAATTTGTCGGATCAGGAAACAAATTCAAATGACTGACAAATCTCACTTAACTTGTGAAATAGTATTATATTTGTTTTGGAGTTGCTTAAAAGTTGTTGGCACTCAATGGCAACACCAACCGGCCTTCGCAGCACATTTTGTCATGAAAAAAGATACTTTTTATCCAACCCCATATTTATCAAACTCGATATCATTCACATTTTTTATTTAGGGCGTTTGAGGGTTACGAGGGTAATATAACACAAGCGACCACGGTAGCTTGCTGGTCATGTTCGCGAAAGCGTGGTCGGCATTGCTTTCGTTGAATCGTGGATTCAAACCCTGCTGCCATAAAGACTCATTGTTTAGCGGGTCTAATACAAGTTAAATCTGGTAGATGTCCTATATTCTCCCGGATATGTCCTATATTCTCCCGGATATGTCCTATATTCTCCTGGTAGATGTCCTATATTCTCCTGGTAGATGTCCTATATTCTCCGAGTGTGGAAGTTGGTCAGAGATTTGTTTGGTTGGTTGTCGTCTTCGTCATTCTACTATGGTTCAAATTTAAGTCCAATGCCAATATACTTCTTGTTGCTTTTAGTAAGACTAATATATTATCGATCTGAGATTTTGGTCACTTTTTAAAAATTTATTCGCTTAAAAATAAGATCCGCTCTTGAGACTTATTCAGTAAAAGTCTCCAAAATGTAAAGTAACCTTTATTCTTGATTAAACTACCATCCTAAATTTAAGTGAGTTTCCGTTTACAAAAAAAGTACATTTTTTTCCTTTTAGAAATATTTATTTTTATACCATTAAACATTTTATATATTTATTAGATATTTTACTATATTTATCATACTATATTTAATCTTGCAATAAAAAAAGTTTTGAAAACTAATATAAAATTATTTTCCTTTTTTTTCTGCTCGAATAAGAAGAAACATTTATTCGTACTTGATACAATAAAAAGCGTCTGCGTCACGTGTTTAAGTAACTCTACAACAAAGAAATGTTTAGTTTCACTGAAGAATTTATATAATATTTATTTTCAAGAGTGACAAACTAAACACCACGCTTCTATATATTCATAAATAACTTCAACAAGTAACCTTCACAATTATCATTAATAATTTTAGCAAAATTGCCTTTTTCAGAAAATACGAAATATCATTGATTAATCTAAATTACACTCTAAAGCGGTTTTCTACATTTAAGACCGCTCTTGAAAAATGTAACCCTGATGAGATAATAATTCAGCACCGGTTTCAGATTTCAAGGCTCGCTAATTATACGTAATTTAGTCGTCGAAATTAAAAATACTAGAATTAGTGTTGCGTTGGCTTTTATTAAAAACGTAATTTGAAGAATGCAGTTTATTTTTAAAGAAATAAAGGGAAAATTTTTTTTAAAAAAAAAAATGGGCAAAAATATTGATAGTCAAAATATTGATTAGAATTGACGAATAATTGGTAAGGGGTGCTGGTATATAATGGAATGGATTTTAGAGAATAACGGAATTTAACTCTGCAAAGTTATTTATAAATGTATAAGGGAGCTTAATGAGGATTATTTAACTTACTCTTGTTACTTACTAAATACCTATGGTACACATGAGCAATAGCCCGTTATATCAACAGCCATTCACACTTTACTTTTATTGACAAACAGTAAGAACATTTAAGTTATCATTGAAGAAAAGGCTATGATTCTTCGTGAGAATTTGAATATATCGGAAAATACTTATTAGATTAATTATCCAAAAAAATGTCATAAATCTTAAGACTCAAAAATGTTTTGTTCAGTTTGTGCAGGATGGCAGATAGAATTTTTAACTGCTAAATGATATTCAGGAGGTTGAAATCCATATGTGTCTTTCAGTTGAACCTTTTAAGAGAAACAACCCTATAGATGTTTTGAGGAGTCATGTTCTAAAAACGATTAACGCAAGGTACCCAGAATATGAGTGGATGTATATATATATACGAGTGGTTCCCTTTATGAAAATCACACTACTGCAGATTCAGGAGTCTTTTCGAACTTGTTCTTCTTCAATGCTTCTACAGGGAAATATCGAACACCTCTTGATTGAGAAGTGGTGGCAATTTGAAATGTTCTAAAATATCCACTTGTTGTTGTTTTAGGATAAATGTAATAGAGTGATCTTATAATTTCTTATTCCAATGCGCAATTCTGGCCAATAGTTCTATTAGCATGCCCCCTTCAGAGGAAATTTCCCATTGTCGGCAATATTTTTGAGAGTTGTTTTAAGCATGAAACGTGGGGTGCTTCAATGGAAACCTGGTCACTGTACTATTTTTGTGAAAGAGCAAGCCGATGGTGTCGCAAAAAGGCTCTCACGGCTACTTCAAATGAAATCATCATGAGACTTGCCTTCCGTTCTATAAGGTTACATATGGATCAATCAATGGATAAAAGTTATGAATTCCTAATTCAAGATAGAATTAAGTTAATGAGTTTGAGAGAGTTGAACAACAATTCCCATCAGTCTTTTCCGGCATGCTGTCACTCAATTCCGTGTCGTGACGGATCATGACTGCCTCGCAGAGCATCTCCATCACATTGGAGTCTTTACGATCCTTGGATGCCCTCTCTGTATTTCGGTAGATCAATTTAATAGAAACCACCTCCGTTTCTGTGCATCGCTTCAAGATGAGTCAGAAAAGACACTTAAATGGTGTGCTAGAGAACCTTAGATGCAATGATTTAGGTCACTTTTTTCTTGTTCTATATTTTATATTTCTATTTACCTTGATATTAAAAATAAAATAAAACACATGAGCAATAAGTTAATATCCAACCAATATTCAACATTCTGATAATGGTTAAAAATTGTTTTCAAACACAGTCTAAATCGAATTATCAAATATTTCCGCTTAGTATATCAGAATAAAAATCTAATTTCTTGCTGATTCTATTAATACGCTTTTACGCTACCGAAACAAACCGAAGAAAACAGAAACAAAAAAATTCTTTTTGAAATGAAGTCTCTTTTCTCGTTCATTTACAAATAAGTGTTTTTAAATTTCGAGATGCTCTTTTTTTCTTTCTTAAAAGTTTGCTGCTTCTCAAAATTCAAAAAAAGTATTAAAATTATTAAAAAAATTATAATTTATTTATATCTAGACCAGGAAATTTGATGTTATGCTTCTTTTTAATTAAAAATACATATAGCTAGCGAATGTGCTCAGAAGTTTTGTAATAATTTATGTTCAAAATTTCCAGCAAATATTAGTCCTTATTCCGATAAAAGCCTTTCGTGTCACATAATGGGACATGCTCTTTACGTTAAATGAATCCTGTTGTGGTGTCTAAGTTAGGAAAATGCTGTACTGACTAGGGAGTCATTCACGCCACTTGTGTCTGATTTCAAAAATTTAAGTCCCATCACCAATAACCTTCGTGTTTTTCTAATGTGAAGTTAATTGAAAATTTACCAGTTTTTTCCATATTTAAAAATAACTGTGTATTAGATAAATTTCTCCTACATAAAGGTATTTTTGTGTCCTTTGTGATAGTCTGGTTTCATTTCTGTTCTTTAATTGGGCCTTCGCGAGTCAAAAAGGACCAGTCACTGATTAAATAATCAAACATTGGATGAAATTAATTTGGTTTTATTCAAATCTTATAATTTTCAACATTTAATATTTATATTATCACGTACAGGAAGCCAGTCCCACTCGCGTCCGATCCTAAAGATTACTACTATAAAATTCTACTCCTATCTGACACTGTCAAACCGGATTTGAATCAGTAATAAAATTGAAAGCAGGATTCTACTACCCTTCCATTCTCAGGTACTTGCTCCACTCTAGCGTCGAAGTCCTTTCCTGTAGCCGGAAATACACACGTCTAGTTTTCTTGCTCTAACCACCCGATATCTCCTTCTGTATTGCAACACTCTCTATATTTAGCTATCCGGAATCAATATATGTTATCATTTCAGTTTTAATCACTACACTATTTATTATCTAATTTATATAAGTCATGGTTTATGTATTAGAAGAATTTCTAATGTTACATGATATCCCTCAAGAGATATTTGTTAAAAAGAAATTCGAGAAAAAATTCTGTTACACTTCTGTCTTATTTAGGAGCACACTTTTTTTTCTTATTTTGCGAACTATAAGCTCTGTCATTTCAGCATTTGTGCCAGTAAGGCGTTAGCTGTACTGACTGTTAGATAACGGGTATTATTTTATAAGGGTATGAAACAAATTCGTTTCTTACGTAATAAGTTACAGAATTGATAATTAATATTTCTTTCTTTTTTTATTCTCTCTAGATGCAACACATTTTGATATTTGTCAGAAAAGTTCATAATCACAATTTAAAAAGTATTTATATTTCTTTGACGAAATTAATTTATTTAAAACTTTATTCAACTTCCAACAGTTTTACTCAATTATATTATGCAATATAATTATGATGGAAAATGTTACTTTAATGAATTCAGAAAAATAACATGTATGAGTAATATACAATACATTTATACTGATAATCTCACTTAAAGATATATTATACTTATGCAGCGAGGTTTAATGTTGTACTCTTTTGGGTGGGCAAGTTTAAATTTTAAAATTGCGGATCCACAAATATAGATCTGAGATAACTGGAACAGAAAGGAATTTTCTTTCTTCGCCAGTTATTTAACAATTTTACTTCTATACAGATAATTCCTCAGGAACCTATTTTTTTGTGAAAATATAGGCAACATAACCCCAAGGTTCCCTAGTGTTTCCAAAGTATTTATTGTCTTTAGTAACTTTTCAATCTGATATCTAGATCAAATAAACATTGTCTGGATCATATACACACAATTGGGCGCAGCACAGCTACATTTGGCTCTTACGCCATAAACCTCAAATTTACTTATGTAAATTGTTGGTCATCTTGGAACCCAGCGAACTGACAAATTTGAAAAGTGCAATATTTCGTGAATAATTTTCCACACACTACTGTAGTTAAAATCAGTCTCATTTACGATTATTTGTGTAGTTGCTCTTTGATCTAAAATGATAATGCCCTCCAATTTCTTCTCTGTGGCAGCATCGTCCGGAAGTGAAGGTCTTCCACTTCTTGCATCGTATATGAGGGACATGTGGGTATTTTAGACGTCACAATTGTTTCATATTATCATTTAAATAAATAGTCATAGTTTCATCGTGGATTTGCCGGTCATACCTATTAAATGAAGGAACTTAATAGTACTGCGAGCCTGTATCTCATTCATGCTGCGAATTATTTCAATCTATTGCTTCCTGAAATCAAACAAGTCAGCATAAATAGCTATAACTAACTATTATGTACATAAATATAATTAATAATAGCTATAA
>BMAW01116668.1:0-16657 GCA_019974015.1 Nephila pilipes
GAATCTTTGAAATAAGCAGTTTCATACGCATTATTAGGTAATATAAGAACCACAGAAGTCCAAGAGTTATTGCTCTATTTTTGAAGGTGTTTATAAATATAAGTCAAGCTCATATAAAATATAAAATTGAGGAGAAGAGAGAAATGTCAAGTTTATTATACATTTTTCATCCACAGTCAGCACATTCTGTGGAAATTTATTACATAGCTTTCCCATTCGTTTACATAATTCTGAATGTAAATATTGCGAATCAGTGTTCTATATCATTTCTCTTATCCTCTTTTCCCATTCCAACAACTGCTATATCTATATAACCAGTTTTTTTTTTTTTTTTTTTCAAATGTTATTATGCTTTTTTTGAATTTATTGCACCTTTACTTAAAATATGAGAGACGAAAGTGAATGATGTATTTTTTATAACGTGTCCAAGAATCTCATTCCGTAATATTATGATTTAAATTTATATTTTATTTGTTACTTCTTCAACTAAATATTAGTCACTACTTAGCGTTTCAAAATTAATACACTGAAATATAACAGCGATAATTTATTTCACGAAGTTAAGTTTTTAAATTTTTATTTACTTGTGTACTCTCGTTTTCTGTATTATAACATTTTCATCGAGATGCATTAAAATAAGTTATGGGTTTTTGGGGATAGGGAGAATCACTTTTAAATTAAATGGCGAGTAAGAATGAGTGTGATACATACGAAAATTACAAATTCAATTAAAATCATGTCAAATCAAACCAGTCTAATGCAAGAAATAGCATGTTAATAAAATATTCGAATAAAAATGGAACACCCATCAAATAGAAAATTCAGGCTTAGCATCAATTTGCTGGATTAAACTGGTTTTACGGATGTAAAACCAGCTTAACATCATTCACTCACTTTTAATTTCTTACTTATTAACAACATATTAATTACTCACTTTTTTGTATATATTTCTTAATCTCTTCTGATTTTATGGGGAAATTTAATGATCGAAAAATTGGCAAACTCAAATATTTTTTAGTTACACAAATTCTTAGCTTTTTGAATAAATGCTGGTTATTCGACCAACAGATTTCTCCATAAAAATCAGGCAATATATATATATATATATATATATATGATTTTTGACTTAACAATTGTGTGTTTTGAATTCATTTTTCATAAAAAAAAAAAAAGGATTCGGGTATGTTGTTTTTAAAGTTTTAAATCTTTAACTAAAAATATTTAACTATACAGTTTTATTGTTTCGGAAAAAACTTTAAATTTTAATTGGATAATTTTTAACTGGATATTTTTAATGGAATATTTCTAATTGAATATTTTAATTGATGGTTTTTAATTAAAAAAATTTTAATTGGAAAGTTTTTAGGTGAAGATAATTATTATTTTTTTTATTTGTTTGGAAAACAATTGTATTTGTTTGAAAAAATTAGTAATTGAGATATCTCGCCTTTCATTTTTTCTTCTTGATTCTTTTCTTTAATTTACAAATTGAATTTTGGAGTAATCCATTTTTATCCAAAAAGATGCATTGGGGGAGGGTTGGTACCATAGAACTAGTTTAACCCCACAATTCAGTCCCCAGTCTGATTATGCATGTTTTGTTTTGTTGGGTATTCAAATTATTCATTTAGTTTCAAATTTGATTCAATTTTTATCCATCTTTTTTACGTAGTTCTGTAAACGTGTTTTTTTTATTTTGGATTTTATTTGGTTGATTTTGGATATTAATTGTTCTGTTACTTTTATGTTTTTTAATAATAATTTTATTGCCTTATCTTACAAACAAACAAACAAAAAACACACGCACGCAAGCGCACACACATGCACGCACGCACGCACTTTTCTTTTCACGCTTTTGAAATAACACGGTTTCCCAATATACATTTCTACACGAATTTTTTGTTCTAACACGAATATCTCCCAAAATTTTCTAAATATTCAAATACTGTTTTTAGCCCTAATACCACCCCTTTGATTTAGCAATTCGATCAGGGTATTATAGCAGCATTTAAAATGTACTACATAAAGCAAATGCTTCAATATATTTTAGACTCAATGGAAGAAAGAAATTTGACTGTTGTGAAAGCATTGAGAAAGTTTACGATTATGGATTGTATTACACATTTTTCTTTTGTCATCAAACAGTTACGCCAAACGACCTTAAATACACTCTATAACAACAAAAACAACAAACGACGCACCAAGAAGGGGTTGCCCGATTGTAATGAAATATCGTGTGCAAAGATATTTGGATCGAATGTGCAAATGATTAAAATTTGGTGTCCAATGAATGAATGAAATGCGGGATCGGTGTATATAAATACAGCGCATCGGTGTATATAAGAAGCGATTTTCCATCTGATAGTCAAATTTTCTTTTGCATTGCTATTTAGGATACCTTTCAACGATTGAAAAAAATGCCTCGCCGCAGGATTCGAGCTCATTACGAGCAACTGTCAGAGTTTGAAAGAGGTCGTATCATTAGATTGAAAGAGGAAGGTTGGGCAAATCGGAAAATATTTCTTCATATTGGTCGAAGCGATGTGGCGATTAGAAGATGCTGGCAAGAATGGGTGGACAATGCAGATTTCAGCGTCATGATGGTAGCGGTCGACCTAGGGTCACAGCAGATCGGGAGGACAGAATGATTGTCAGATCAGCTGTCACATCGCCTGATTCATCGTTATCAACCATCAGATGGACGACCCGTACAAAAGTGTCCACCATGACCATTCACAGACGGCTGATAGAGCGAAATCTACGCTCATACCGACCGCTACGCCACCTGCAATTCACGCCTGCACACTGTCGAGCCAGATTACAGAGGTGCTTGCCTCTATCAGGTTGGAATAATGCTGATTGGGGACGTATAGAGTTTAGCGATGAATCCCACTTCCAACTGTGTCCTGACGATCATCGAAGACGTGCCTGGAGACGCCCAGGGCAGCGGGATGATCCTGTTTTCATTACTACACGCCACACAGGCCCTCAACCAGGAGTTATGGTCTGGGGTGCCATTTCCCTTGATAGACGGACCCTTTTGGTCGTCATTAGAGGCACACTTACAACACAGCGGTTCGTCGACGACATTCTGAGACCTATTTTGCCACCGTTCCTTTTGCAGTACCCTGACCTTATTTTTTAACAAGATAATGTCAGACCATATAAGGCACGTGTTACTATGAACTGTCTTACAGTTTGTCAAACACTTCCTTGGCCAGCCAGATATCTCTCCAATCGAGCATGTCTAGGATATGATGGGAAGGCGACTGCATTTACCAGGGAATGTTGATGACCTAGCCCGACAATTGGAGCACAATTGGCAATAAATACCTTAGGAGACCATCTGGGAGCTTTATCACTTTATGCCACGTCTTGTGGCAGATTCCATCCAGGCTAGAGGTGGGTCAACACCTTCTTGAGCTCTTCACTTTGTAACTATGTAACTCTGAAATAAATCATTCAATTTTTTTTTTGAAATTTTAATCATTTTCTATTCTGTACATAATTTTCCTATCCGCTGATTTTTTTCTCCATCGAACAACTCTTCCTTGGTGCGTCTTTTTTTTTTTTTTTTTTTTTTTGTTATAGAGTGTACTTGTTGGAAAATTTTTTTGCCAGCATGCGTCAAAAGTGGAAGTTTCGTAGTACAAAAATCAGCTGTGTGTTCTGAAATTTTAACTCTATCAAATTCAATTAGTGGCGAATGATTTTAACAACATGCAAATTATTGACATCGAATAATTGATGCTAGGAAAGCCCTTTGGATGAGGATAATTTGATCAAATTTATGACATTTTATGATAATAAAGAAGTCGATAATGACGAAGCTGAAGTTCAGCTATTAACAGTTGTTTTAATTCGCGAGGACTTGAAATTTGCTTCAAGTATGGAACATTTTCTTACTTATGATCCTGGTATAGAGCGTGCATTAAAATTTCAACGTAATTTTAAGTTTTGTGTAGCAGGATATCAAGAATTATATAAGCGACTGAAGAAACAAAGAAAAAAGAGAGAGAGAAAAAAAAAAATCCCACCACCATTAATACCATACTTTGTAGCGACAAAAAAAATCCAACAGAGGCCGTTAATAACGAATGAAATTCTTCATTTGAATCAAAGTCGACAGTGGTGCTACGCATATCTGACACATTGATGATAGCATTTTTGATCCAGTTCGTAATAAACGTGCACGCTTGTTATGAATTAGCGATGTATAGTTATTAGTTAGTAGTTTTATTCCTAATTTCAATTTGAGTTTTTAAGTGTTATATGTACCTATAGATTGAATTTTCAATGTATACTAATTTTAATATTTTTGTAATAAAAATGAATTGTTTTATAAATATGTGATATGGATTTCATTATTACTTTTTTTGTATGGTTTTTTGGGAAAATATTTCACAATTTTTTGGGAAAGTTTTTTTTTTTTTTTTTTTTATCTTACACGACTTTTTTCAGTTGCGGAACATATCCCCAAATTTATCATACGTTGCACGTATTTTTTTACACGAATTTGTTTTGCACGGTTTTCTGAGGAACGTACCTACCGTATAAAAAAAGAGTTGGTTGTATATATATATATACCAAAATAATATTTATAAGTCAAGAAGAAATAAATAAAAATGAGTGGAAATGAAGAAAGTAAAGAAATCGTACTCAAACTATATTGCGGATTGTAATAAAAGTGAAAATTTTTATCGTCAGAACAATAAACATACCAGTATATGTTCATATTCCCAATAATTAGCAACACTGTAAATAATAATAAATAAATAAACAAACTTATATATATTCAGTCATGTCATATGACGGGGGGGCTTCACGGATTACTAAGCGAAAGATAAAATGTAATTTGAAAGTGTTTGAAGATGAAAAGGTATGTGGGCATAAAATCGCGTCTATTATGTAGTGGACCAATCCAAAACGCTTCTAAAGATTGAAGCTAACGCGAAATAAAATTAAGCTTTCCCAATAAGACTAAGTTATTGCATATTGTGTCATAGAGTAATTATTAGAATCAAACTTTTGTTCCGTAAACTAAAGCAGATTGACATATTGAATAATTTTTTTTAATGCATTTTGATTTAAGAAACATTTTAATACTATGCATAAGAATGTTAAATTAATAGAAATAATATTAATAGAATTTGTTCTGAGAGATACTTTATACATTCCACACAGTATTAATTAAAGTTTACGGAATATTTTTAATGCACAATTTTTATATATATTTATATATAAAAATATATCGCACTTCATAATGAGTAATTATTTATAGATTTAAATAAAAAAAAGATATTTAGACAAGTATCCAAAATATAGAGTTTTTCAGCAGATTTGTTACAGTGAGAATGAGAATTTATATGAGTAGCCCAATTAATTATCGCAGAATAATGTGTGAATTTTTATTTCTCAATTGTGTTCGCTATTGAAAGATATGTTGAGAATTTTTTTAAATATTCTTTTACTATCAGGACAGACATAACAAAGAGGCTAAAATGTGCCCATCAGATTTCGGGGGGGGGGAAGCTTTCTATGAATTTTTTTTTATATATATTAAAAAAAACCTCATTGAATTTGGAGATAATGGCAACGTTAATTTTATGAGAAATTGTAAAAGCTGCAACTTGATTTTTTTTCTGTTTATGTTGACTGTGTTGCCCACAAGAAAATAAACTAACCAACATGTATGTGCGCGTGTGTGTCTAGCATATTTGCTAAGATAAAAAATTTCGTATACTTCCCAAATCTCCAAATATCATAATTTTTCCACAATAGGACAAATCATGAAAAATCTATAAAGACCAGCCAAGTGCATTGGAATGTCATCCAATCAAAGACTATTTCAGACTGCTTGGGCAAAATTTGAAAGTCGGCACAAGACTCGTGGTTTTAAAGAAGAGAGTTTTCCAATTTGAGCTCATATATTATATCCCTCCCATATTATTGTTTATATCAATATTTATACAATAATAGATATAAGAGAATGAACTTCGATGGAATTATATGGTACACAAATTCGATGATTAGATAATGATTTGGACCTAATTCGAAATATAAAACTTACATAGAAACAATAAATATATACAATCAATAAGCTATAATACAAATAAATCTGTCACTTATTTGAAAAGTATATCCAAGAAAGACAGCTAAATAACGATCTGAAATACTCGAAAAAACATCAAGTTTTTTTTTGTAGCAGAAATAATGATTTTATTTTAATTTGTAATATGGAAATATGAATAATAGTTCAAAGTATCAGTTGGACGCTAGGATCAGTCCCCGCTTAGGCGTCAGAAAGCAAATTAAAATCAAAATGTATGACAGATGCTCTAATTTTGCAATGCAATCCTATTAGAACTTATTTTGATGCAAACCTACTTTTGGCGTAATTTGGCATTGTTTTGTTTTGAGTCACCAAGGCGTGGGTTAAAATAGGATTTTACCAAAGTGTCCTCATCCAAACAGGGTCAGTGTGACTTATTGCGTAACACACTTGACAAAATTGTATTTATCGAATAATTTACAGCAAATTAACACGGAGACTTTAAGAACACCAAGTATAACAATATATTCTATTTGATAAACCTTATAGTCGCTTATAGTCTAGGATAAAAAGAACAATGTATTCAGTTAACTATAAATTTTAACAGCCACTTACCCGGAACTCTATTCTCCGAACAAAGATGAAAAATACGGTCCAAGCTTTTCAGTGGAATGTTGCCATCAATTACGACCAAAGGTGCAGCAGACATGATGGATCGCTGAGCTTCCACCTGTCCCATAAAATAAACTGCATATTTATTTGTTCGCACTTGATGGATCCTCCTTTTCCGGGAGGACTCGGTATTATTAATGGGTTACGTATAATACAATCCAAATTATAATTTTTCAAACATGGCGGTCTCAAAACATGTCTGTCTATTTTTTTACAGCTTCTTCCGTGCGCAATCTTTTATATGTCATGGTATGATAAAATTTGCATGTCTACAATTTTAATCAAGCCTGATTAATACTAAGACTTTATGATTTATTTTTTTTTGTACGTAAATCGATAACATAATGTACTATATACGTTTTTTTAAAATTAAATTACACTGTTTTCTTAAAATAGCAGATAAGAAGATGCATAGATAAGAAAATTATACGGAAGCAAATAATAATTTATAGAAGTCTGTTTACGTTGTTCAAACTTTGTTAAATGGTTATCATAAAAATTGAGAAACATGATTTTAAGGAATTTAATGGCTTTCTTATCTTAAAACAATGCCTTTTCAGCACAATCAATTATCACATGATGTTTAGTTCTAATTAACTACTATCAATCTTGTAATTAATAACAACTTTGCATACTGAGAGACTACTTTGAAATTTTTAATACGCTATGTTTATTAAAACTTGAAGAAAGAGTTTCGTAAAAATTAATAGCATTGAATTTAAAAGCAGCTATTGTGAAAATGAAAGTGCCCCATAAAAGGAAAATAAGTAATTAAAAACCAGTCTACTGTTTGCGTGGGTGGATCAAAACTTCTCGTCTAAGGAAGGGGATTTGATCCTTGCATATACATTAAAATTAACATTTTTATAAAATGAGAACATTAGAGTTTAATTATCTTTACCTGGGAGAAGGATTGATCGATTGCTAATTAACGTCAAACTCAAAAGCAACACGAGGGTTATTGGCGACGGACCTCGTAACTGTGAACCACGGTCAAGTGACGAGGATGACATCTTAACTGGCATTCCCCTCTCCAAACTTCCCCATCACGTCAGCGAGAGGACTTGAAGCCTCGACAGATTTAACGTGTATCAGTCCCACAACACCACGGATCTTTAGGGGCATCAGGGCTCAAACCCACGCTTCGACGTAAACTCAACGGCCACGGGGTTTTTTAAACTTTTTTTTTAATCAATTCTGTTTCTTAATATGAAACTGGAGGGAAAAATTATTAATACTTGAGAGAGAAGTTGTTCAGTTTTATTAAAATTATTTTTAAATAAGGTGAGAGTCAGAGTGAAAATCGATATTCTGGGTAAACAATCGGAGAATAAATAGCAAGAAATTCATCGATATTTAATTAAGTCGGACATATATAAAAATACACCTAAGAAGGAATTTTTTTTTTTTAAAAAAAAGGGGTAGTTGATGTTTATTATCTAAGATACTAGAGCAACCGAAAATTATTTTCAAGTGATAGTTTTCTCAAGAAATTTATGGTACAAGAAAAAAATGGTTCTCATCACCGACTCATTAGATATTTTTTTTTGTAACTATCATCATACTAGAGTACCACAGTAGTGATCTAGTGCAAACGGACCTCAACATTTTGAAATTCGATCGAATTCCGAGGATGACATGGATGTTTATTCCTCTCTTTTCAAAAACTTCTGTATCATGTATTATAATTTAGAATCATAGCTTAATTCAAAGTACATTAACAGTCATTATTCCAAGCAATTGTCTTCAAATGAGGAGGACTACACCTGAGTTGGCACTCCCTTTTCAAACTTCCTCACTAAACCAACGGGAGGACTTGGAACCTTGACAAATTTAAAGCACATTATCCCCGCTACACGGAAGGTTTTTTAGAGGCATCAGGTTTCGAGTCCACGACTCGTCAGAAACAAAGCAGGCCATGAGCTCTGGACCATGATCACTCGGCTACCGCTTCCGTGTGATAAATCGCAAAATAGATGGTAAAAGTATTGAAACATCCTAAAACTCAAGCGTAGCTTCTACAATGTTTCTTTCTTCTAACTTCTTAAAATCAAAATATAGAACAGATTACTTCAAAAATCTAACTCGCATACAGTGGCTCAAAAAAGTATTGAGAGAAACAAGACTTTCGCAACATTTTTTGAAAGAAAAATCAACTTTCAATTTTATCAAGTTGTTTTTCTTACATATCACATCTGATTGACTAAATAAAATTTTTAAAAAAAGCTCAAAATGAATTTAAAATGTTAAATAATTATAAAATTACACACCTCTCGTGTACTAACTGAAAGTAGTGATAAAAAAAAGTATAGGGCTTTTTCGGAATCAAGTGCTATAGATGGCAAGTTTTGTCAAATTACACAAGAAGACAAATTTAGTTGAAAACAAGCCACGTGCAGGATATCAAAGACATTTCGCTAAACGTGAAGAATGGAGATCGCTAAATTTATTACTTGAAATCCTAAACCAGGGCAGTTAATTGACACTGAAAGTGCGCCAGAGGTTTAACAAGTTTGTCAATGCACAGGCACTATCAGAAATATTTTAAGATAATATAATTTTCTTGGACGAGTACCTAGGAAAAAAGAAACCATTCGTTGGTGAAACAAATCGAAAGGCTCGATTACAATTCTCTAAAACCTACATTAAAAAGTCTATAGTTTTTTGAAAATCTATTATATTCGTTACTGAGAGTAAGTAAAATATTTTTGAAAGTGGTGAAAAGCAAATACTATGGTGGAAACTTAATACTGAACTTGAAACGAAGAATCCTACTCCGTTTGTGAAACATGGTGCAGGTGGTCAGATGTGGCCTGGGCTAATGGTAGAAATCTACATTTAAATGACGGGAAAATGAACAGATCTTATAAATTGAATATTTTGAAACAAAATTTGTAAAAAAGTGCTCGAAAATGGGCATATTATAAAATTTTAAACTGTATGACCCAAAACATAACACACATATTTGCAGATTTTAGACTTTGTATATTTCTCTATATGTAGTTAGAACAATTGCACAAGAGTCCACTTTTCAATCATATTGAGAACATTTGTGATAATTTAGAAAATAGAGTCAATAACTTTAAAATTTCAAATAAAACTGGCTTTGAAAAAGACTCATGTCAGAATGGGGGAAAATAAGTAACAGAAACATTTACGAAAATCTGATGAAATTCATGCCTGAAAGGCTGAATGGAGGTCATAAAAATGTAAAGGAGATCCAATTCAGAATTAAGAAATATTTACAGAATTTTTATAAAAAAATTATGTTTTCATGTTCCAATATATTTTTTTATCACTATTATTACAGTTAGCACAACAGAGATCAATAATTTTAGAATTATTTAATAATGCTTTAAGTTAATTTTAAAATTTTATTTAGTCATCAGATATGACATATAAAGAAAAACAATTTGTTAAAATTATACAATTGATTTACCTTTCAAGAAAGTTTGTTTTGCTTCAATACTTTTTTGAGCCACTGTAAAAGTGTGAAAAAAATTGTAATTCTTTAAATTCATTTCAATTATAAAATGAAAAAAAAATTAAATTACTTTAACTGTAATATGTTTCCTTATTTTAAAACATCTTTATGTATTTCACTTGGTGTGAGTGTGCGTCATCAAATTATCTATCGTTAATTTAACCAACTTCCCAACAAGCTAGAGCTCTGAAACTTTGGGAATCGTTCTTATTCGTCTAACAATGCAATATTTAGATATTTGCGACAAGTTTTAACTAATATTTTCTTTAGTAATGCAGTCCAGCCCAACAACTTGGCGCTATTTCAAAAATTGGCACCAAACTTGGAAATTTTTTTTGGCTGAACGTTAAGTCCGTAAAACGGACCAAGTAGCCAAATTTGGCAAAATACCGCCAAATAATTCTTGTCGCCAAGGCTGGTTGGGTTAAACTGCATTCCAACCATTCAATTTACAGGATGAATTAATTAATTTTAGTTAGTTTAAACATTTTTATGTATTTCACTTTGTGTCTGTCTGTGTGTGTATCAGTGTGTCATCAAAATTTCTATCATTAATTTAACCAACTTCCCATCAAGTTAGAGCTCTGAAATTTTGGGAACCGTTCTTACTTGTCTAACAATGCAATATTTAGATATTTGCGACCAGTTTTAACTAATATTTCAAGAATTTTTTTTAATAAATTTTGCCACCATATAAAAACGTTGGTGTTTTTTTTTTTTATCTCGAATTATTACACTATATAGTATAATAACTAGAAAATGATTTTGCTCTGGGTTTTTTAAAAAAGGAATATCAGGCTATTTTACGGAAACGCGATAAAAAAAAAACGCGTGCGCGATTTGATTGCTAAGGAATTCAAAGAGTAGGGGAAAACGTGATTGATTATGTATCAAAGAAATCATAAATGCGAAACGTTTCAATTATTTTTATTCACAATTTTCTTCTGAAATATTTATGGTGATAAATGTAACGAAAGAAATAAAAAAATCGAGATACACTAACTTACTTTAATTGCACCGAGAAAAACTTTATTCCTATTGATTTATTCAAAACAGAGTTTTTCCAATAGTCTCGAAAGTAATTTAAAATTTTATCCTTTAGGCTAACAAAGCAATGAAAAAAAGTCTCGAGAAAGATTATAATAGTTAAGATCCTATTTTTTAAGTATTTTTACAACTAATTGAATGCTTTGTGGATTTCCTGGTCTTTTAAAATATATTTTCAACACTTATATTAAAAATATGGAGTACGTAAGAGTTTTTTTCCAATTCTTTCGGTTTGTTGATTGTTGATTAATGTCGCATTGAGAAGCAACACGAGGGCTATTGACAATGAAAATCTTAATTTTGAATCTCGGTCAAGTGACGAGGACGACACCTAATTTCTGTTGGTAGCGGTGGTATTGTTTTGAAATTTATTAATATCAAAATTATTAAAACTACCTAAAGATTGTAACTGAAGTAAAACTTCTGTAAGTCAATCATCCAAAAAACTAGAATAAACTAATTAATTTTTACTATGCCTATCAACGTATATAGATAAATTTACTGCATCAATTCATAAAGTACATATTTCTTTTCAGTAGAGCATTAGACAGTATTGGAATTCAAATATAAGCATTTTAAACAGTCATGTTCTGCATCATTTAAAATCCGAAGAGATTAACTTTCTTTTCAGAAAGAAAGTAAGTAAAACCAAACCTGCCCAATTCCTTGTTATATCTATGGAAAGCGAGAGGAAATAATAGTCTCTTTATTTTTGCTAACCATTTGAGTCATCTTTGTCTTAAGTCAACGAAACACGATGAAAACATGAAATACATTTTCAGATAGGAAAAATATATTAATAATATTGAAATAAGTTCGTGAGGGTTTATAGCACGTATATTAATCTCTTTTATAATTCTTTAAAACTCTGAAATCCTATGCATAAATTTAAAAGTCTTTTATACGAATCCGCACCGTTGATGATATTGTTCCAAATGTTTAAGGGTGCTTTATTGACGTGTGGATGAAGCCGTAAAAATGTTTCCCCCAAAACTATTCTCCAAAATTATTTTTGGATATCTTTTTCGAAAAGATCCTTATTTCTCCATTGTTCAGTGTTTCTCAGAAGATGAAATAATTTTTCCTCCCAAACTTTTTTTGGCTCAAAAGATGAGCATTTTTAAGATTTTTAACACAATGTCATGTTTTGAAATCGGTGAAAAAATTACGAAGCCACGTTAATTTTTGTTCCAAACTAAACCTATATCAACAAAAGGAAGAATTTGAGTGAGTATGGATGGCGTAGAGCAAAAATGGAACAGATTCCAAAAGTTCAAAATATTGCACGCTAAGACAAAATGGTTCATGATTGTGTGCACCTCGAGCAGACTTTTTCGAAATTTCCGGATATGATGTTTTACACCGTGCTGGTAGTGGGCTTTCATTAAAAAACATTTTATGATTACCATCTGAATTGTTTTGAATTGTTAAATTTGCCAGTGCGAAGAACGAATACTTCAGCTAGTATTTTATAAATATATGCTATTCTTCATTTTAACAGGCAACGTTAAGTAACAGTTTAGCAATACAATACACAAGAAAAGGAACACATTTTATAAAAAACAGATTTATTCTTACATCAATAAGTAATGTAATAAACTATAGTGTTCTCTACATGATAGTTAAGTCAGAATTTAATATTAGGAGCATTTCGCAATCTTCAAAAATGTACCGAAATAATGTCCCATTTTTTAACATTAAGTGAATACAGCTTTTAATACACCTGGGTATTTATTTTCATCGCATCAAACATTAAAACATCCGGGCATTTTTTAATTACATTACAATACCATCAAAGGCATGACATTCTAATCCACTTTAAAATTTTGAAATACGTAGGTGGTAAATTAATTAATGATAAATTAATATTGAGTGTCGTCGTCGAAGTAGTCGACATATAAATTACAGACAACTTTGGAATTAAAGTAATTAGTCCTTGTCTTTCTTTATTTTTTTGAAAGCCCTTATCAGAAAATTCTTGGTGTTTACTAAAACGCATTTTAAACGTTTTAATTTTATGTAAAAAATTCAATTGCTTTAAGTTGGTTAAGAAATTATAATTAAATTAAAGTCCTTTTTTTTTAAAAAAAAAAATTTCAGCGATCAATGGTTTTAATTGTATATAAATTTTTAATTCATGAAAAAAGATCTTTACTTCACTAAAGTGCATCGTAAAATGAACCACTAAATGGCATATTCAAAACGACCGTAGGACACCATAACATAGATTAAGACAATTGCAAAAGAAGTATTATTGTTGACTGGTTTATAATACAGTTAAGTTTTTCCAACATGCAATTTCATGCGTGTAAAACTTTCAGATTTTGTTCAGAAAAAAATCACTCGTAAGATACTTTTGTCTTCCTTTTCATTATTGTTCTTCATCTCTTTAGAAATGTTGGAGCAGGATTAAGCGGCCTTAAACAAAAAGGGAACTCCCAATGTCCCGTGCGTTTCCCCCTTCATTAGGAAATATTTTTCTACCCCGTGGCAGGGGAGGACAGTTGATCTTGAATGGAGGCGATGTTTCGAACCTTTGATCAATCACAAATAAAATGATTAAAAACCTCCTTCTACCTCATATTTTTACTTTGAATAATATCATACACTCCATGCTAGCACTTGGTCACTTTCCTCATCAATGGAAGACCGCAACTATTGTCCCGATTCTGAAACCTGGCAAAGACCCTACAAATCCAGAAAACTACCGATCTATCTGGCTATTCTCCATTCTTGGAGAAATAGCCGAACAAATAATATTAAACAGAATAAATTATCATATACACAAAAACAAGATAACAATTCCAGAACAGCATGGTTTTGTGTCGGGACTGTCAACAACCCATCAACTCCACAGAGTGTTAGAATTTATCAAAGCAAGCCAGAAGAATCGGGAAAGAGCAGGGACGGTCTTGCTTGATATTCAAAAGGCGTTCGACCGAATCTGGCATGAAGGGTACATTTACAAAATTATTAAAAATAACTTCTCCCCCACCTAATAACACTTATAAATTCATACCTGGAAAATAGACCCTTTGCAGTAAAAATAAACTATAATTTCCAAATTAGTGCGGGGGTCCTTAGAGCTCAATTTTGGGGCCAGCCCTTTTCCAAAATTACGTGAACGATTTACTCAGACTTGAGAACACAATTCTCTGCATGTTTGCATAAAATACAGCGATACTGCAAAACATCTAAACTCAAAAACAGTAGGCCACCACCTAAAACGTCACCTTGCTTACTTAGAGGATTGGTTCTCCAATTGGAAAATAGCACTGAACATTTCCAAAATGGAGGCAATCTACTTTTTAAGGAGTAACATAAATTACACAATAGACATATTTACACAACAAGAAAATACCATGGTCCCAATCAGCCGCGAATAAATTAATACCCTTAATACGTCGAAACTTTGCGTTAAATTTTAATTAAGATGCTTGTCTATAAACAAATTCTGCGTCCAATCATAACCTACGCTTGTCCCATGGCAGACAGCTCAAACCCATTTTAATACAGTTTGAAATCTTGCAGAACACTATCATGAGAATGATTTGTAATGCAAGATGGTTCATGAGAAATGAAGAACTAAAAAACTCCATAGACCTTCCAACAATTAAAATTTTTATTGATTACATTACTGAAAACTTCCAAGAAAAAGTTAACCAAAGCACAAAAACCTCAATTTTAGAAATTTCAAGTTAAAATAATATAAAATACAGGTACAGAAAACCGTGTGAAAAAATTTCCGTACCCCCCCCATAACCCTGACGGCATAGCTGATTCGGATCTCTGGAATACACGACCTGGAATACGTCTCTCTACGGATACGGATACGTCTACGGATCTCTGGAATACGTCAGTTTTTACAAAACTACACTCCTTAATTTCCAGCCAATCGCAAAACAGTCTCTGGGTCCCTCGTCGAAACCCAAAAACTGACACATCCACCTCACCTCATCAAACTAGATGCTGCTGTCTCCTGATTGGACGAACGCATTTCATCCTGTACTCCCCCACCCCTTTCCTGTAACTTCTAGATTTTTGGCTCTTAAATTTTAATCTTCATTAATTATTTAAATTCATTAATTCTAATAAATTCAATAAATTTTAATTGCATTGGGCACTTGAAGTAATCAAGCTTAACCATCCAACAGAAGATCAGAGCCTTACAGGGCTAGGAATTTCACAAACTACGAACCCTTGACCATTGGGTCCGAAGAAAAGTTGACCGGTCACTTTTTGCAGCGCTCTTATAAACTAGAAAAAAAAAGGGATTCCCTGTCGGGCTAATCTTCAGATGTTTTAATTGGCTTTATTAACGAAAGCCGTCTCACTCCATTATGAAAATTCGTCCTTGTTAACATAAACCACATATTCCATAGAAGATAAGTGTCGGAAGAATAAAAGTTACGAAACATTGGAAGGAGTTTAACTTAGAAGGTTCTACCACCCTTTCATGAAATCAAGATGACTATTAATATGAAAAAGAAGTCATGAAATGGATAATAATAATAAAAAAGCAGACCAGAATCCGATAAGCAGTTCAAATATTTCCAAAACCTACAAAAAAGATTGAACTTAAGCTGACATTTACGTATGAAGAAAATTAAATTTAATTGAATTAGTAATGCATTACAGAGTAGAATAAAGAGTTTTGATAATAGATTATCGTTATTCGAATTCTAAAACTACAAATAATTGATAAGAATCTTATACCCCCATCCCTCTTTAATGTTTCTGTTTCACACTAAATAAGACTACGGATACTCGGATAAATGTAAAAATGTTAATGTAAATGTGTTCGTTGCTCTCCATGGTAATCTTTGATTTAACGAAATTAAAACTACTAGACACTAAGCCATCATGATCCTAATCATTTGACATGTAACTGATATACAGGGTGTGTTTACAAAAGAATATATCAAATTTGAAGAGCTACTGTTACAAACTAAAGAAGTTACAGTATACTTTTGGACATACTTATAATTGTATAAATTTATAAATTTTCAATTAGACCACTACCAGAAACTTGAATGTTATTCGATCGATATAAGAACCAGCTCCAGTTTCTACTTCTAATTCTAGAAACTACCAAATCTGCAGCATATTCAAGAAGTGATGTAATAATGGATTCGTGCAAAAAGAGTGGCCTAAATTTTTGTCTTGTGATATGGTACAAAATACATTAACTTCACAAAATAAAATAGGCACAGATGGTTATTAAATAAGGACACAGATGTTGTAAAACATTTTATTTTGGAGTCATTCATATTTACTCATTATCACCTTCAATATACAACTCTCTTCTAACCCTACAACGCTCCATGTGAATCTTCCATTGTTCGAAACAATGTTGGAAGTCTTCTGTCAGCTGTTCAGGACGCGTACTGCTGTCTCTTTAA
>BMAW01116680.1:0-21977 GCA_019974015.1 Nephila pilipes
GGAAAAACAGTTAGTAGCCATTTATTCAAGGTCTTGTTAGATGTCCATAAGGCATACTAGTTCTTACTTTTTAAAAGTCTGAAGAGACGTAAGAATTGAATTTAGTTATTTCCAAACCATGATTAATAAACTCCTAATGTACATAATAATTTGTTGCAAGTCATCAACAAAGAATTTGTTTTAATTCTTTCCTTGGCTATTTAGACATCTCAGCACATGTAACTACGATACACGACAAATACAACTACTTACGACAAATTACGTACATTAAATCACTAATCGTTATTTAGAATAAACTAAATTCAAGTCGGATGTCTCTCCACTCATAAGAACTAAAATAAATTTTGAATATCTTATAGTTAGAAATTTTTTCCCCCCTATTCCTTCATTTATTTCAAAAAACCTACAAAACAACACTTTAATTCGGATGTATGAGTGAAGTTAGAAATGGAGTGTCAGAGACATGGTACCAGCGATTGATTTGAAACTCTTTTGTATTAAAGAAATACGTAATTCACCTATGATATTTATTCTTTTCTTGAAGAAACCCTTCAGCTGTTCAAATAGCTTCCTTTAAAGCTCATCAATCTCGCGATTTCTAAGCTACTCCTTACATAAATGCTTATGTGATATCAGGAATAAAGGATGCTGATTTTCCTTTTCTTTGAAATATTTACAAGCACAAAAGAAGCAAAAAGTATTTTTATTACTTCCTAGCAACGCTCAAATGTATCATATTCCAACCATTTGCCAAAATGCTCATTTAAAGAGCTTTCCCGATAAAGGTTTTTCAAATAATCTGGAACAGGATAAAAGAATTGTGGAATACTTGGAACAAATCCTCTTTTCTTAGTATATTTTATCATCTGCTTTTTCTCTTATGCAGTGTACCTTAAGACTTTTTTTGAAAATTTTAGAAGGAGAAAATTTTGATAGAAGTAAGAAGCATTTTGCAAAAATAGGTTTTTCATCACCATTATGTCGTTGGTTATATTAGAAAGCAACAAGAAATATAAAATAAAGCGAAATATTTTAAAATTTTGATTTCACTTGAAAAATAAAAAAAGTTTTAAGGATACAAAATACTTTTTTTATGTTTTGTTCCTTTGAGACATATTTTTATGCTTCAGTTCAGAACTAAAATTTTTGAGAGAAAAGTCAGTAATTAGAGAAATTAAATAAATTTTTATGAATAATTGTAAAGTACTATAAAATAATAAAGTAGCTCTGGTTTTCATCTATTGTATTTGTTTCGCTCAAAAAATATTAATTGAAATATATGAAAAGTTTGCATAAATTTAAATTTTGAAGTATTTCTTGATACCCTAATAATCGCGTCACTAGGAGATGCACAAGTTGCGGTCCCGTATCTGTGAGACTTGATTAACTTTGGACATGAATATGTCCCGATGTAATAAGCATCAAGACTTGTGTTGAATGAGAGTACAAAACTCTCGGATAAATGCAAAATAATATTATAAATAAGGAATCAAATGTTCATTAGTTGAAAATTAGAAACTGTGAGCGCTATGAATATGTGTGAGAGAGTGAGTATATCTGTATTAAGATTACGAATGCCCAATAAATACATAAATATAAAATCAATACAAAGTAATTCTTTCAGATAGTAACATACAAACAAAATTTAAAAAAAAATTAAAATATGAAAAATACATACATAGAAATATACATAAAAAATATCATCACTCATGATTTGTATTACATCGCAATCATCAAGACAATAAGAGTCCGTGGTGCTGAAGAGATCTCTATCGTATCTAACCTGAGGAATGTATGAGGTCTGATCTGCTCATGCTCGGGTAGCAGGTCACGAAAATGAAAAATAAAAACATGTTTATGAGAGATTTGGCAACAAAAAGATAATGGGACATCTAAATCTTCAGTATCATCTCTTCTAACGATTTTGGTATTTAGTCCATAGAGTCTTGGTCTACATAAGTCAGAAAACCTTTCAAATTCTCTTCTTTATTAAATCATTCATCTTGAACAAATTTCAACAACTTCTTTTCAGGTAAGTCGATTTCTTGAACAGTCATATTTCCGGTCATTTTTTTCTTGTGGTTGTCGACAACCTCGTACAAATTGAAGAATCCATGTTGTCATTCGCACATTTTTAAAACAGATGGTAAAATATATCAAATACCATTTCTCCTTGATAAATATCAAATGGGAAGCAACTGTTTTTCTTCTTTCGCTTTGAATCTCTTCGTCGTTTAAAACAGCTTCGGTTTTGTGCCATTTTTCTTCAATTCCATTTAGCCAATCTGGCCTCGTTTGTGTTTGAATTAATTCGAATAATCCTCTATAAAATAAGTTTTAGATTTATAACATATTAATTTTTACCAAAGAATGACTACGGTATCTGGATAGAATTTATTTTGTACATTAACTTATCTTAATAGTGATAACGTTGCGGATTACTTCAATTAATATTGATTTGTTTGGTTTCAGGAAGCCGTATATTGAAGTAGCCCTCAGTAACGTAAGGTAAATATAAAATATAAAAATAATAGGCACATTTTTATCTACATTAAATAGTCTCCATTCAGCGTTATTAATTTCTTCCAGCTATTTTGACCTTTTGAAGGTCGTCATCGCAAATCATATCAGATTTATTTTATCTTCTCCGTATTGGGTTCACTTCAATCTACGACTTCCTAAAACCAAACAAATCAGCATCAATAATTATAATTTACAACCTTATGTACATAAGAATAAATTAATACGAAGAATAAATTTTATCCAGATAAAATTTATTATTAAGGGGGTCACTTCACACAGCCTTTTCCCTATCTCTGTAATGTTAAAAATGACCAATTTTAAGGAACATTTTTTAAAAATTGACTGGTTGTAGAGTTACCAATTTTTTTGTGTTCATTTATTGAATAGTTGTTATTATTTTAATGAGAGCTTTTCTTGAAATTTTGATTAGTTTTTTTTTAAAAAATTATTATGTGTTTTTACACGTGAAAAGTTAAAAAACAAAGAAAATTTGTGTACATTTCAACCTCTAAAATTTTTTTGAAAACTTTTTTTTGACAAAAGCTCTCATTAAAATATTTCTTTATGTACTAGTAATACATGCACCAAATTTCAAAGCTATAAGATGAGTAGGTTTTTTAAAAATGTTCCTTTTGTGTTGAAATTTACAGTTTTGAGATAATGCAATTTAAAGTACAAACTTACCATTCACTAATAGGTATCAATACCAAAGCTTGAATTGCTTAGGTCATCTGCTAGATCATCTTTTTGTCTACATTTTAATAGTCTGTTTTTAATTCTAGCTTTATTGGTTCTTTGTAAAACTGCCTTTTTTGCTTTCTTTATGTGAACATGATCTGCTTCTTGTAATGCTCGACATGTATAAAATCCAGGTTGAACATTTAATAAACTTAAAACATTTAATTTTGTAATGAATCCTTGATTAAATAGAGATATTGTTTCATACTTTCCAGTTTTTAAAGTTCATAATTCCATATATATTTATTGGGATTATGTACCAGATGATGATATTTAAATTTTGAATTTTGCCATGTAGGCATCTAGAAAGTAGTTCAGGACTTGAAAAATCTCTAACTATTGTTTAATACAATTTATAATAACATCAGGTAAGTTATGTTTGTGTTTGTATTGTTTTCCTTTAATTATGGACATATTATATGCACACCACTTGTCTTCACCAGTGGGGCAAAGACTGAAATACTGAGTATATCGCAGCTTGTGCAATGACTCTGAGTGATTGAAGAACCAGAGTGCCCCTTCAACTTCCAGTTCTCCACTATTTCCAAAGTAATTTGCGAAATACTTCTCTCTGTGTGCATTTCCATTCCTCAAATTGCACGAATATCTGGAAAATACTTTGACATCAACAATCTTTCCAGTTTCGACACTAACTGTTGTCACGACACCATTTAGTGAAACAAGCCCTCCTTTTGCCAGGTGCCATCAGTAGCCCCAGGTACATTTGGACTTCCATCATTTTTAAATATTTTGTTAGTAGCTATTGCCATAGAAGCTTTTGTGACTTCCTCTATCGCATCATTTAATAAGTGGGATAACTCATAAAAGCGCTTAGTAATGGGAGGTAAATTCATCACTCCGCAAAACCATTTCGCAGCAGCATACCCTTTCCCAATTGATCTCATAGCATATGAAAGTTTCGTATTAACTTCATGCACATTAGTATATCCTTTATTAGTTACACTCTGAGTGACTCTAATATTCAGAACTGGTTGTTCGAAACCACAACTGTCACAACATATAAATTGTTCTGTAGCCAAACCTTGGATTTGACGACCAAGATTAATATGGATACCATGTTTTTTACATTTTATGCATAACATACATAATTTTAAGCAATAAGAAAACAGAGAAATGTCAATTATTTCCTTAAATTTATCAGAAGAATTTAAAAAAAGCTTGATACTCACCAGCATACTTACTTAACGTTGATACTTACCATACCAGCATACTTACCATATTTATAAACATTTTATTTATATGAAGCTTATATATCTTCAAAAGAACTTTTATTTAATAAAAAAACATCTCTCTCAAATTTCTATTTCTTAAATGTTTGAGCATTAAACCGAGACATAATGAAAAATATAAATGAAAAAAGTTTTCGAAAAGAACAATTTGTCTACATTAAGCGAGTCTAAAATAGCACGTTGCATTCGATAACAAACGTTGAAATGTAAACAAACTGCTATTACTATTCACTTCAATTCTTTCCTCAACAAGTTGCTGATCGACGAAAATTGTTTTCATGAATTTAAAATAATTAGATAAGGCTGGAAAGAAGCATGTATAATATGTTTTGGTTTAAAAGTGGGCGTGTCAATCAGCTGTTTTGGGTCTTGACTACATATAAACAACTTTTAAAAAATATTTAAAATCTTCTAATTTATGAGACAAATTTAAATTGCATTTGACGCGAAGATTTACAGTTTCTTTTCAAAAAAAAAAAAAAATTGAAAAATCGATTTTTGACCGATTTAGGTAAAAGTGACCCCATAGAGCAGTTCTTTCTTAGTATTATTAAAACCTGATGATACACAGTACTCTACAGGAAATTGATCTTTCGTTTTCAATACCGACAGCTAAGAAAATCTATCTCTATAAAATGTCTCCTAAATTTCAAGGGTTTTGATGATATTTTGGTATAAAAGCTTCTTCAGGGATGATTCAAAGGTTCAGTACTGGCTAATGAGAAAAGTGCGGAATATGATGAAATCTGAACATTGCATCGATACATCTTAAAAATATTGTTATTTATAACTTTTCAAGGAGAGATGGACCATGTTGTCATTTGGAGCAGATACACCTAGAAACAACTATTGATTTCTGATTGCTTCTTCGTTTTTTTTGGTGTGTATGAGGAATCAGACCTCATAGATTGTGACAAAATTCAAGGCAGGAAGTAATAAAATTTATATTTGAATCAGTATCAATTGTTTCTATGCCGTTTTAGCAGATGGCAGCACAACTCGACTTAGCTACACCTTCTGACATCAAATACATTTTGGTTTCAGGAAAGACAGTATCAGCCATAATGCACTACGCACAAAGAGGTCAGAGTGTTAGACGGCCTTTATTGTACATTCGCTTACACCTCGGTACAGTAAAGCGTTTGAACTGGATACGTAGATTTAACTACATTGGAAACACTCTATAACTTCTGCATAATATATATGAAGGAAGGAAAAAGTGCATCATTGATGGTGTTCTTGTATAAGAAGAAGCATCATTAGGTGGATGCACAAACATGTTGTTGCCATACGGATTTCCCAATGCTCAAGGGTTCCAGAGACGTCATACTGGGTTATGTTTTGCCCGAACGTTAGTGCAATTGACAGAGAAATGTTTTTTGAGGCATATAATATCCTTCGTTACACTGATCGCTAACGCACCGATTTCTTCAGACAAACCTGGGGAAATAGAATTTCCATTACCTTCTAACTTTAATCCATTAAGCATGTGTAGGACGCCTTCTAGAAATATATGGCCTTAAACATAAACTCAACATGAACTTAAGAACAGTTTCATACATGCTCAATAGGCATCGTTACCATGTAACTCTTTGATATATCAAAACAGCCTAAGATATCATTTATCAGGCCTGCATCAATATTCAAAAGAGGGTTGATCATATTCACTGAAGAAATTTCATTATGAGATTAATTTGTATGTTCCAATTTATAACGACTAAGGTACGATGAGAGAAATTTAGAGTTCTTGTGATCTTTATAAATGTAAATATGTAGGTAACACTTTCTCGTATTCTTACGTTACACTTGGTTATAATAAATATTATCACCGATTTTGTCTAATATACTTACCATTTTTGAGCTGTCATCTGATTTCAGTTTGTTGATTAAGCTTTTAGAAAATCAATGTATATATAAAAAACTTTTTTTATAATATGGACAATATACTTATGTTGATATATCGAATCACATAATGAATATCACACAAGATCTTTTCAATTACATTCTAGATCGTTTTATGGTATAAAATGTTTAATCACATATAATTTTCTTTTTTGAAAAAAAATATTTAACTATTTGAGGTTAGATTTTCAAAAAATTCTTAGAGTTGAGCTTAGAATGTCATGCTTTGTGAAAGGAGTTTTAGGAAAGGCAGCATGTTCAAACAAGAAAAAAATTCTTTGTGTAAGATATATGATCTCTTATCAATAGAAATATATTGTTTCTAATATTCTGAACTAATATTGAATAGGAGAAGTATAAGTAAATATAAAGTAGAAAACCTTTTAGTATATTTATACTACTTCTCCCTATTCAAATCCTCTACCCAAGATTTTTTCTAATTTTTTTCATGTATATGATCGCGTGTAGATGCTGAGGGATTTACAAGATGCAATAGCACAAAAAAACATGAAATTAGTAATTAAATAAAGTTAAATCTAGATATGATATTCGACAAATTGCAATGAATAGTGAAACAATTATGGAATTCGTACTACTCGTAAAATCGAACCTGATTACATTAATGATAGAAATTGTTTCAGTTTTGGAAAGGAAGATTCAAAGGAAACTAAAGGCTTTCAAAGGAATTTCAGAAAAATCATGCTTTGGAGTCTTAAAAAGGCAAGGTTACTAAAGAGAAGTAAATCATGGAAAGTAATTTCTAAAATCACATATAAGGAATGTAATGTTAATAAAAGAAACAAGAAAAAAAAAAGAAGAATAAAACACAATTATTTTTCTTGATCTATAAATCTTCTAATTTTCAAATGTACAATAAACTTAATACTATTAGAAAAATTATTACCAAAAAAATGTAAGAATTCAATAGATTGACCTCGATGGACAATAGAATTTGTACAACTCAAGCTATGTCGGAACAGGAAAGGTAAAATATACACTTCATCTCACCACCAATACAGAAGAATTAACATTTCGTCTATAAAATGTGGAACAAACTACAGTTACCATAGATTGCTACAAAACCTTATAACATGTAAGAACAATTTAAATTATGAATAACAACGAACATCATTTATAATCCCTGCATAGAAATACTACGAAAGCAAACAAAGCCCGTATAAAATAAAGTTAAAGGAAAAGTATCGTCTGCATTAAAATATTACAAAAGAAAATACGTGTGCCGATGAATGAAGCGATGTAGATCATTTAAAACATAAAATACCCAGAGGAATATTTTTGTGTATTTTTTACATAGATGCGAGAATCACTTAGCCTCAACGCAAGATCTTTGGTAAAATATAGCAAAATTACATTTTATCATCGATTTATCTAGATAACTATTCTTCGCGTTCTTCGCATATGACAATTTTCATAAAATGCATCAATGTTAAGAAAAAAAACGATAAATAAACTAAAATTTTATCAGTGTTTATTTACTTGTGATTTCCTAAGAATATTTAATTTTAATACACATGACTTTTATGAAACGAACTTGTTGTTATAGATAAGGAGTACAACGAAAAGTGTATACTATTGGCGAAATTATTGGATTCCTTCAGAAATGTAATGCAAATGTCTTATTCTTTAAGGCTTCAAACGTTTGAAACAAATAACCATCAAAGAAATGTTGTTCTTAATATTCTGTGGATATTACAGGCGTATTTTCTGAAATGGTATTTTTTTATGTACTTCGATGACGTATTTTGGTGACTCTTAATAATCATTGAATTGATTAAGAAGAAAAATTAGATAAGTTACTGAATTTTTTCCAGTTGTTAATAAGTTTCAAATATATTGTGACTAAACATATTTGTATATTATGAATTGTACTTTTTTTACACTGAGAAAAGAATTACAAATTACATTACAAACCTTCACACTAGAGTTTCCGTGTTGCAATTTCCAATAGAAACATTTGCAAAATTCAAAGACATATCCATAAATTTTATAAACACTCTACTTCTAAATCGATCGTTAATGAAGGATATGAATCATTTATTAACTGTATGGAAATGATATTGAAAATTATAATTCATCCACATTTTCTGTTACATCCCGTCTTATTTTAATCCTAGCTGAGAAGCGTTTTCTCTTTCTGTGCACAGTTTGACTCTCACCGGCTTCCAGGCTAAACACTCAAATTAAGTATATTTCTCTGATTTTAATATAAAAGGAATGCAGAAACAGATGAACTATTAAATAAAATAGGATTTTTTAAAAAATAATGCTGCATTATTATAATATGGATTTTTTATTTATATTCTAGGATTTAGAATAATTCAGATAATTTATTTTTTAAAATAACAAATTTACCGAATTACCCACATAAATTTGTCATCATAACTGTCTCTTGATTCTGGGTTTGAATTATTAGATACGTCCGCCACTACTTCTAGATTCTTTTGCGATATTTAATAAATCTTAAATCAATCGATAAAAGTGTAAAATCGATACAATTGCATAAAATCTCTTATACGAATTGAAATATTTGCAAAATACAGACAAATCCTTCCATAACCTGTATTAAAATATTGAAAGTCTAAGCCGAAGAGAATCGAGGCAGATATAAAATAGTCAAAATGTTTTCCTAAGTATTATTATATTTCTAACTGGGAAAAAAATGGGTTTCCACATTGCCACTAGTATATAGCAGTTTTAGTGCAAAGTAGCTCTTGAAAAGCTGATGGTTAGAAATGAAATAATTTGTTGTTTTGTAGGTTAATATTTTTTACAGAAATTTTACTACTAATGCTGAATCGATGTTACTTATATAATGTTGATTATTTTTTTATGCAAAAAAATATTATAAACTATTTTTGAATATTCCTTAAGCGTTTGAGGTTGATTCTGTGGCTATAAAAGGAAGTGTAAATGAAAGATAATATATCTAATTTATTTTTTAAATTGTAAAACAGATTAAGTAAAATAATATCATTATGCGGAGTCTGTTTCTGCACGTAATCAAAATACAGAGACAAACATTATGAAATGTACTTGTTTTGTTACTCTTTTTCCGTGCATTGTATTCTTTTAAATAATATTCTGATAAATGACAGTTAATTTTTTATTGCATGCGTGGACTTTCAAACAAATCTCACTATATAGAAGCAAACATGCGTAGAAAGAAGCCGTTTTCTGGGAAACATTTTCTATTTTTTTCCTTTGTAAAGAGCTATAGTGAGAATCTCAATAATTACTCTGCGAGGAAAAATATGAATGTATGGAATGTTGTGTTACTTTATTCGACTCAAAATGAATAACCTAGATTTATAAAGAAGTTAATTAAAAATATCCTGTACATTCTGTTTCGCTAAAATTTTGTACAAAATTAACAGATAGCTTTTATTATAATATATTTCATATTCTTATAATATTTGCAGCTGCATTGGATCAGCTATATTAAAATAGTACGATGTACTGTATACACTCTATAAAAAAAAAAAAAAAAAAAAAAAAAAAAAACGGCACACCAAGAACAGGTTGTTCTATGGAAAAATTGGCATTAGTATGCGGCAAAATGTTAAGAAAATTGACATTTGCTGTACAGCAAAACTTTCCTTAAAGTAAGGCCGCCACTTCCGGCAAGCACGCAGCTCACAGCCGTACTCACGCTTCTGCCGTACCATTGCCATGCGGTATAGCCTTCCTTTGTGCAGGTAGCACCTTGCCAGAACGCCGCCGGTAGAAATGCAGCGGCAAAAGTAACGCCGCTGCCGTGTTCACGCACGTACGCCCGCCTTTGGTACGCTGCGCCAAAAGCAATGCAAAAGAGCAGCGGCAAAACGCCGAAACCGGCATACCGCGCTGCCGCACCGCCGCTGGCGGCAAAGCATCGCTGTAAAGCCGCAAACCCGCAGGCTACAGGTAGGCGCGCAGCGCGTACGCCCGTAAATAGATAGCACCGCACCGGCATGCCGAGAGCAGCTGGCCGTAAGGCGCGGCGTATGGATTCTGATTAGAAACTAAACCTCCGTTCCCAGTCAACATCATTCCGATCGGATCAGAGACAAGCACCACTATAATCTGGCTCAACAGTGTACAAGCGTGAGTGACAAGGGGCTTAGCGGTCATTTTGAGGGTAGATTTCACTCTATTTGCACACATCCTGACATCTCAGGTCAAGCAGCTTATAAAAGGGTGCACATATCAGCATCTCAGGTCAGACAGCTTAAAATTTTTGCTCCCGATCCAGAATGAACACCCATAAATTTGTAGACGGTGGGAGTAATGAGATTATACATCCCGAATCTACAATGAACATTCTTACACCAAGGGCTGGTTGTCAGGGGAGAATTCCGTACCGGATTCCATGATGATATCCGTAAGAATTCAAAATGAGGCTCGACTTGTTTTACTTCGTTTATTAGAAGAGATGATGAAGAGTGGTAGAAATATTTATCAGGAATAACGAATTGACCAATTCATTGGGAATAAAATAGAAAGTTGCCCGCTATTTAGCCTATATCGGCGAAAGGGCGCTGGGAACACTCTGGCGTTCAGGGATTTACTTCCGGCATAGGTAACTGAAGGAGAAGAAGGCGGAATGATGTATGTGGTGGAAAAGAGAGGCGAGATGTAAGGGAATATTCTTTTGAAACTTAAATATGCAGATTTTTAGAGAATGTTTCAATTCATTATCTCCCTCTTATTTAATAATAAATAATAATTTATTAATGGCTTCTTAGATTCTTGACAGTATCTATTCTAGAATTATTTGCACCTGTAATGCACTTATTATATTGATTGATTCTGAGTGGCTATCTGATTTTTCCGTTCAAATGATTGAGTGGCTTTTGTAAAATTCATAGATTAACTTAAATGCTTGTAGATGCGCGGTAGAATTTTCTTCATTTTAACACGTTTAGAATATTTGAGGTATTATAGAAAGTTTACAACACATGTACCCTTGGGTATGCTGTATGAGGTTTAAGAATTCAGTTAGTTTTCAATCCCCATCTTTAAATTGTTGAAACACAGTTCTATTTAGCATAATTTAAGGAAGTGTCTATGTATAAAAGACATGGGTAATATTCTGGATTACAGGTGAGACAGAAGAGAAGCATTTGCCTAAATCTGCTATATTTTGAAATCTTAATCTAATAATAATCTTTCTAGATACTTTCTAATTTACTCTATTCTTTGCTTCTTTTTTAAGTAATCTGTGTAAAAATAATTTGAGCACTTGCGATATTTTTCAAAAAAAAAAAAAAGCCATGATGGTAAAATTAACCATTCCTAAAAGATCGTAATTGATGAATAATTCCAGGCAGATTTATAAAGTGTAGAAGAATAAGCTTTAGCCTTTTCAAGGAAGATGTTTCCATTCGTTTCACCTGGATAATAAATAAAATTTTAATTCTTTGACTTTAAAAACAAGTCAAACATAATATGATTTTCAATAAAATAATTTTCCAAACTATCAAAAAGCTAATTTTAAGTGTCTTTCATTTTTTTTTCTTCCTTTTTGAAACAATTAAAATGCTAATCCAAATGAACAAAACAAATTTAGTCCTATAAATATCTCTTATGAATATTTGAAAGGTAGAAGAGGAGCTGTACATAAACTGAAATTCATTGCTTTGATTCATATAAATACGAGATAGCTATAAATATTGACTTAGCATTTTAGATATACGAATTTCAAGTCTACGCTTTGCCAAATGAATTTTGAAAATATTCAGATATGTTTAAAATAAGATGTGAAATCTTCTAAAATAGAAGGTATGGAACAACAATCCCAATTTCAGGCCTCGATAATCTCCACATGATCAGGAGAACTATCTTGCTTAGAAATCATTGAAGAGGACTGGCCATAGTGATTTTCGATGAGCCGAATAATATCATTTTCTAACGTTTACACAGAGTTCCACTGTTTTGCTATTTGTAGTGTTGGGAATCTAATTGTACATACAATTGGTTGTATGTTGTGTAAAGACTCCAACATCAATATTTAATTTAATGCTGATAAATTAAGTTTGATTTAAAATTTTGTGACATAATAATAAAACTAGTACATTGTTCTGATCTAGATTACTAAGGAATTGAAAAGAACATTCACGTTACATTAGCAGAACAAAGACGCGGTTGGTTTGTTCATCACATTAGTTGAGTCATAGTCACTTAGCCGGAGAAACCATGACGGTGCAATATTCGATCCTTGAGGCCGACTACATACCTGCGGCTGGGAATGAAAATGCAAATTAATCTATGAGGTTCAAAGTCACTCCTGTTTGATGGTGGAAGTTTGGATAGGAGATACTGGCAGTTCCGTGTATTTCGTCCATGACCGAGGAAGCTCAAAATCTGCATGAATTCCTTTGCTACTGCATTCGCCGTGTGCACAGATTCCCTGCATAGTAACAGTCACAATCTAATTGGATTTATTACTAAATAGCACTAGCGCAGTTGAAATACTCCTTTAGAATACTAAACTTCTATAACACGACCTCAACTTTAAGCTATTATATGGCAGGAAATTAAAATTCTTTGTAGTTCAGTCTAGCAGGAACTCCACAGGTTGGAAATCTAGGTAAAGGAAGTAAAATGTATATGACACGTTCCCCACTCTCGTTTAACTCCGGGTTTCTTAATCAGCTGCTTTAATTAAAAGTAATTTGGTCAAATGGGCCCAGTGACTTCAAATCAGATCATGTGCATTCATCACCAACACCAACTTCTTTAGCTGAAATCGCTGATAAAGTTTATTTAGCACGGATTCCGAAAAAAAATTCTGTGTTGGCTTTATGGTCTACTTGAATTGTAGAGCGAAACTGTCGTTAGGTTGAAAGAAAAAAATCATGTATTCAAAGAACTAACACGCCAGTTTAATGACATTGACGAAGTGATGAATCCATGAACATCATAACAAATCAAAAAATTTAAACTTAAATATTAAAATGAAATTTAACAAAAAAACAGCGTTTTTTCGCCGGGAAAAAAAGAGGAATACTGGGGTTAGGGAGGGTGGAAGTACCGAAAGAGAAATGAAATTGTTTGGGAGAATCGATATTGACGCGGCCAATGTCATATCCATTTGATTGTGTCATCACTGAATCGGAAATTTCATGTAAGTAAATTTCTAACTGAGCAATCAATGAAATGTTTTTAATTTTACTCACCGCAAGAGCTGAAATATATCGAAACTCAAAACTGTAAGCATATGAAAAGTAGCTTGCTGAGCAAGCGTGGTTAAATCTAACCCAATTCTCAGCCCTGTTCCTAACCTGAACTGGGGTTAGAGAATGAATATACAAGGTGAAATGGAAAAAAAAACTTAATGTGAAGTCCCAGTTTTGTTCCTTTGACTGTTGTCCGGGTAATAGTGCAGGTAAGTCCTAAATTGAAAGGTAAAATTTTTAATCCCATAAGAAGGAACTTCCACTATACATTTCCTGCATATAATTTAAATTAATCTATTCTTGTAGTAGAAATTAATCTAACATCAGAATCTGAATGTTTTAAGAGCCACAGTCATGTGTTTTTGTTGTTCACATTTAAATGAAATGTGCGGCTTTCATTAATATCAACAACAACTGCAACCGCTAACCCTGTTGCGCCGAAGAGTTTTCCTACTTCTCAAGCCAAGCACATGACGAGTAGTATTTCTCAAGTCGACAACAATCGACAAACTTAGTAAATTCCTAGTTTAGGGCACTGCTTAGCGCGATTTTTAAGAATCGAGCCAAAAAAGAAAAAAAAAAATGAAACTGGAATCAGGAACAAAGATGGCGTTCAGACCGCTGAACAAGAAAAATGAGGTAAAAAAAATGCAGAAATACATATGAAAAAGGGACCAAATTTTGTCAGAATTGAAAGGGGCTGGTAAAGAAGCGTTTTGCGGAAAAAATTAAAATAGCTTTAAAAATGCTTATATCAATTAAAATAAGATAAAATAGCACTTAAATCGAATCTGGAAGCGCTTAGCAGAAAACATGAAAATAGCATAAAAAACAATAAAATAAACTTTAAAAGGCTCCTAAGGGAAATGTAAAAAAGGCAGTAACCTCATTTTGAATGGTCGTAGTATCATCTGGCGGGTAAACTGTGACGATCGCGCGAAGGAAATCTCGAAATGTATCATCATTCATTTAGTGCTTCCTTCGGCGCCTCCACATGTATTCGGCTTTGATCTTCCGCCTGATGGGAGTGATTTCGCATGTCTTTTTTGACTGCTGACCAAGTCCCTTCTATGCAAATGGTATGCGCTTCGGTGTTGTGGTCCTTAAAAGTCAGACTGCGGTTGCCCCGTAAGTGATTGTATCCTTCATCTGATAAGAAATAATAAGCTTTCTAACAGTGAAATTATAATGGACCCATTATAATGACAATATCCATTCTTTTATGACCTGAAGCAATTCCTTTTTCATCCTCCGATCTATAACTGTAAAAAGAACATGCATCTGTTCCTTTTTCGATCCCACCAAACACTTGTGTACCCTTCATAGAATTTCCTCCTCCATATTTCATTTTCCCGAACTCTCATCAATCTTAACAATCATTCTTCTACAACCAATTTTCACACTTTCATGCCTCATATTAACCAAATTTCACGACAAAAACCAGAGCAATCATCAACAGTATTCTTATTAATCCTCAATTCAACCACTCAATACATATTAAGAGACTTACCAAACCACCTTTTCGTCACAAACAAAATCTTCATCATACTTAAATGGCTGCCATCAAACCATGTACCCTACCTTACACTCCTTTTTTAAACGGCCATTCTCTTCTCCTTGCTTCGTATAATACCATTCGTATCCATCTTTAACACCCTTACACTTCGTCAATTTCATATCCTGCTCACTTATACTACATTTTAAATAACTACAATCAAGCCTTCTTTCATACATCATTCAAGCTCATCTTTCATACTTTTTGCTTCAAGCAGAGCAAAGAAACTATTTCTTTAACCAGTTAGTTCGTTCCATTTATCAAGTTTCGTAAAGCGAGTAATCCTGGAACAGTTCAAGTGTAAATAGTTTCATGGCTAGCGGAGCTGTTAGGTATTCCGACCTTTATTCTACAATCAGGAATATATTTAAAAGGAGTTACATCGATCAGTTTCTTCCCAGGAATTTAAAATTAATATTTGAGTTATAAGAATTATATTACCTCTTAAAAAATAAGAAATTGAAATTTGAGCACTGAAATCTTAAAAGACGTGCAAATAATGAAATAATTAATGAAGTTTTGCGACTGGTTGAGATTCTGTAAGAGTGCTTAAGTGAATAGCCAATCACGGAGACCGTTACATGAAGTGGAATCCCTTTTACATAAGGGTTTCCATAAAAAAAAAAATTACTATAATTTTTTAGAAATTTCGGTAGGCTAATCAAAATGGAAATTTATCCCCAAATTACCAAAAGAAACATTTATCGATGCCCAGCAGTACCCTTAAGTACGATCCCCCCAAACTTAAAATGAATTACCTTTCTGATTAAATCGCTCGTTTGAACGACTACAATTTCGAGATATATTTCAGGGATATCAATTTTTTTTTATATATAAAACGTTCATTTTATTTACATCGAATCAATTTTTTTGTTAAATAAGGCAGCTATTCTTGCAAGAAATGCATAATTAAAGATAACATTTGATGAAGCAGTATAAATTTCTTTTTCAGATTTTATCTAATGAATTTTGTCAACCATTGCGGCAAATTAGTCAAATTTTCTTACTAGCATTTATTAAAAGAATATTTTCATAAAATCAGGCATACATTGAAGTAGTTATTTCGTTTACAGAACTCCGCTTTCAATAGATATATCAAACTAGCAACTCGAATGCTTCGGGTCCCCTGTTAATTCTCCCTCTTGAGCCTACGTTAATAAGATGAAGGTAAAGGATTTATTGCAGTTTCAGATGGCTATATAAGCTTACTACTTTAACAGTGTTTGATTTCAATATAAATAAAAAATTACTTTATGGGCTTCCAATAATTTATTTACCGACTTTATTTACCTCTGTTAATAAAACGGGATTATATTTATGTTATGAAAATTGTTGCCATTCCAGCAAAGCAAAGATAAAAGTTACGGAAAGTTAAAGATAAGCAAATATGACTTTAACAATAATTTTTACATAGTGATATATTTACAATTATTAAAAATATTTGAATTACAGTTATTATGTACATTTTAATCCGTTGCAGAGAGACATTAATTTTCAACCAAGTCTCGTAATATTAAAACTTTATTTGAGGAATAAGTCTGCTTTCACATATGCATTTAGATATTTTTGTAACTTAAATATTAGTGAAATGTAAAGGATTTACAGAAATTTTAAGCTCTTAATTAGATTTATATGCTTTAAATGTACGTTGCATTTCGTAGTGAAATAAGTTACAACAATATATATAAAAACGTTATACAATTTTCAACACTTCTATATCGATATAAAAAAAACCAAAACGATTCTCAGCGATCCACAATTTCTGTAAAAATTATATAAATGAAAGTAAACGAACTCAGAATTTTACAGTTTCATGCAACTATCCACTTTTTTGTTGTTGTTGTAGATTAACAGACACTAGATCTATTAAATTTATGCTATAATGGTTTCATAATTTTATAAGAGCAGTTCTTAATATTGTAAAATAATATAGCACAAGTAGGTAAAACTGTACCCTCTCGAAACAATGGGAAAAAAAGAAAAATAGTTTTTATGAAAAGCCGATTGCTATAGAACACCGATAAAAAAAAACGATTGCTAGGATATGCAAATGATTAATTAGCATTTCAGCTCATTTTAACAACGCAGGTAGGAGTAACGTCATATACGAATACAGTCTATATAAAAGGAAAAATTACACAACGTGTTTAACAATCAGAAATCGCTTCCAAACTTCCATTGTTTATGTAAAGGCAGTGTTAAGTCTTGTGGAAGAAGGGGAACTCCTACCAGTACAGGATTGTGCGCTGTTAAAAGCGAGGCACTGCTCCCTGCACTGGCATTGATACCATGACAATTATGCGCTTATAAAATCAATAGGTCCAAGAGAGAAATACAAAAAGCTATGCTTCATTAAAACGATTACAAGTCACAAACATCCGAAATTACAAACATTTTAGCATCTCTATTCCTGGTCCTTATCACATCAGTCGGCTTTCTTTTTACGTTTGTAGGCCCACCTGCCGACGTTGACATTGATGGCATGTCTCCAACTGACTGCTCCTATTTTTGCATTACAGGACTCATAATTTGCTGAGTCTTTTGTGCATCTGGAAAACCAGAGCGACATGCGTTTTCCGAGATATTAACATTTCTTGATCTTTTACATATTTAATCAGAGTTTCGACAAAATAAAGGGAATTAGCAGATGAGAAGTAAATTGAGGTTGATCCTCAACAACGACCAGAGTATTCCCTGATTTGTTACCCCACGAGACAATTGTCTAGATGCCTCCTGTCACTAAAGTTCTGCAAATAACTGTACATATAACAAAATTAAATACTTGTAACTTAAAGTCAATATTTTTTCTTGGAATTCATCATAATTTCTTAAATTCCCTTTCAAACAATACAGCTTATTATTTGGGCGATCATACAGAATCATACAGCTGCGTAACGTATCATGAGTCAGATACTTGGCTAGTCTACACGCTAAGTCTTTGAAAAGACAATATGACGAGAAATCTAGAGTATCACGGACTGTCAGTTTGATGACCATTGTTGCAGTTTCACTTCACACTGTAAAAGGTACAAGTGTGCCTATAGTGATATGTTGAATGGCGATCATAGACGTCATGTCGTTAGTAGTACGTACCTTCGTCTTTTCAGATAATCTTGTTTCTCCGTGTGATATTACAATTCATGTATCATTGTATGAAACTACCAAAGAGAAGGAATGATTGCAGGCGGCATTTGTCATCGTCATACCAACTTAACAGGGAATGATGGTATAGATGTAATTAGATACTCATTCCTGTTTGCATAGCCTATATATTTTGCAGCCAATGTTACATTCCCGATGTGTTTAGCTCATGAATTGTCTTTGAGGTCTCCGCGAGCCTACTTTTCAACAAGACAAAGCATAATGCATAGTGCCCGTGTTGACCTGATTTTCCTTGGTAAAGATGATATTATATTGTTACTCTAGTAAGAGCATTCTCTACATTCTGTTGAAGACATCTAGTCATGCACGTTACCACTCTTCAAACACTACTATTTTTTTTAACTCTGATTTCCCTAAAACAGTATGTCTGGTATCTGTTGAGTTTTAAAGACTTCATGGTGATGCGGTCTGGAAATTACTGGAAAATAATGTCTGACAGAATGTTGAACTTGTCACTGTATTTATTAAAAAGAAGTATCTGTCGCCAATATCTCTCTTGCTGCGTCTTCTGAAAATTAATCAACCAAACAACATCAATAATACATACTTGGTTGCATTTATAGAGTAACTGGAATGCATCTTCTAATACACCAGGAATTTTTAGTACACTCTCATCCAGATATTCAACACCTATTACTTCGATCACACTATCAGGAATACACTTTTAGTGTAGGACATAGTCTTCAGTAATTATTGTAAAAAGTGTTATAACGAAACATTTGTCATTAATATTGAGTGAATGTGTTTGTTTATTAACGTCACAAAAGAAGCAACACGAGGGCTATTAAAAAAAGGACCTCTTAATTTTGATCAAGTAATGGTCAATCGAACAAGTTACAAGGAAGGCACCTCAGCTGAAACATCCCTCTCCTTACTTCCACACCACGGCAACGGGAGAAATTTGACCCTTGAGATATTTAACGTGAGTCAGCTCTGGCAACACGGTGGATCTTTAGTGGCATCAGGATTCAAACCCGCTACTCAACGAAAAGGGCAGGCTGCGAGTCCGCAACCATGATCGCTAGGCTACTAAGGCCACCATCAATACTGAAAGTTAACTCATACTTTTTTATTCTACTTGGATTTTAACGATTTCACTTGTGCCTATGCATTTGTATAAATATTTTTGTACTATGTCTATTACTTCTTAAAGTAGTTCTGTGTTTTCCAGAAATAATCTAATACCCTTTTGCGCTGTTTCAGGGTACCATGACAGGCGAGGATTTGTGGATATTTAAGATTCCTTGTTTTTGGGATATATATCTTTTTCAAATTATTACGAGAGCTACGAATTTTGTGTGGCCTAATGATAATATCATAATCATTTTACAGAGCTATAAAAATATTTTTTTACAGTCAAAAACATTTTTTCTTTATTATTTGAATATGGATATGATTTGTGAGGTATATTTGCTTTAAGTTACCCTTTTAAAGAAAAATATCACGCAAAATAGTTCCAAATATCTTATGCTTTTATAAAAATACTTATTCGTATAGTGAATCTAAAATATTTTTTCTCTAAGCAATAACTAAGTTTCAAGAAATAACTTTTTACATGAAAAAAGGGGAAAAAAATCCAAAATTACAAAGCTCCATAATGTTTCAAAGAAAATATATAGTAATATCATTCAAAAGGTTAGTTCGGTATATTTTGTGCGTTATTTTCTATCTAAAGAGTAAAATATTTTGTAGATTTATGGAATATTATTTTTAAAAATGGTACATAAATGCAAATATACCTGAAAAATCATTTCCAAATTTAACTCAAAGGGAAAGAAAATCTTTTTGATCAGGAAATACCTTTATACTTCAATGAAGTTATTAAAATATTATTAGGCACAAAAATATTCTAAGTTCTACACGTAATTTTTAAAACATAAATGTCACAAAAAGAAGAAATTTTAAATTCCGTATTTTATTTTCATCCACATATCCTAGCACCTTTAGTATATTACTGCGACATAATTAACAATTAAAGGTTCATTTGAAGAAAAACATTACTCAACTCAATGAAAATAAGTATTAAACAAAATTATTTTAAAATAAATTATTAACGAGGAGGTGCGCGAATGCAATTGTTTTTGCAATTAAAATACTTTCAACCTTACCTTTCTTACAACTCATTAGATATGCTATAATATTTAATAAAAGGCAATTATTTTAATTGTAAAATGATATAAAATTATCTGTATTAATAGAACAGAGAAACGAGAAATCCACTCGATAAATTACATTCCGAATTATACATCAAGGACTTTCAGAAGGCTATTCATAAATTCAACATAAAATTAAAGTTTATTTAAAATAATAATGTTCAATTACACATTCAAATAACTAAACAGGACCCTTGTACGCAATGTAACAGAAATGAGACTGCATTAAACTTTCAGGACGATATTCATCAGGATTAGCTTTCGGCATATTTTAGATTCAAAACTCCCATTTAATAATTTTGTCGCAAAAGTTTAGAGTGCCACACACTATGTTTCATTTCATTTCCTATCAAACTCATTATCAGAGCTTTATCATTAAATGTAATTAGGAATGTTGTCTAGTTACATAAATCTGCAGCAGTTTCAATACAGATCCATTATGAGTTTACTACAAATTATGTCGCGTATTGTATTAGGAGACCTAAATGTTTAAATTTACTATTTAGTTTGAATGTTTAGAAATTTTAACGAAGTTTCATCAAAAAAATATGCGTTATAAGGACAAATTTTAATACTTCTCTATTTGTCTTTTAAAGAATTAATTTGAATTAGATGTTAAAATGTAACCTTAAATTTCTATTTTTTATAACATTTCACATACAATGACTATTAAACCAAAATATTCCTCATTTTTGCAGTACATCTCCATATTCGTTATGAATTATCAGCTAAACTAATCGAATAAAATAAATTCGGTAGAATTTTCTTTATTATCATCTCCTATATTACTTATGTTGTAGAAAAATATAAGTTGCTTCACTATTTTAGTTTATTTCTGCGCTGACTCAAACAAAAAATATATTTCCTTTTTTTTAAAACATCTATCTTGTACTGTTATAGAGTGAAGTTAATTTTAAGAAAAAATTAGTTTTTAAAAAATACTCCATTTTAAAAACTAATGTTTTCTTAAAAATCCATTTGTATCTTCTTAGAGAATATACATATATATATATATATGGAAATATGTATATATATATATATATATATATATACAGGGTGCTTCAAAAAAATGTATACACACTTTAAACTATTGTAGTTTTCCCGCTCTACAAGGCTAATGTTATATTTCTTCGCCAGGTGCCAGCATAATCGTCCCTCTATGTTATATTATCAGTTGGAATTTGTAATATCAACATGGGGGACGTACGTTTGAGTTTTGAAGAACGTAAGCAGGTTATTAAGTGGTACTGGAAGTTTGAGAATGTAAATGAAGTTCAAAGACAGTGGAGAAGGGAGTATGATACAGAACCACCTTCAAGATTAACAATTACACGCACACGAGACAAATTCGAAGTTCATGGAACAGTGTGTGATGTGCATAAAGGTCATTCAGGTCGGCCTCGAACAGCTACAAGTGATGAGTCATCAACGGCCACTGGATTTCTTCTTGTGGGGCACAGTAAAAGATGAGGTGTACAAACGTAAACCACGTAACCAAGACATTCTTTGGAATGAG
>BMAW01116680.1:24773-50700 GCA_019974015.1 Nephila pilipes
CAGTGTGAAATCTCGTGGACGTTTTGTCTGATGTACAGAATCTGTGGTGACTCGTACTCAGAATTGTATTGATGCTGCAGGTCACCAATTTGAACAGGTATTAACATTTTATATATATATATAATGTAAGAACTCTAACACTTAAGTGGGGGATATAGACAGTAAAAATATACCTAATTTCAATCCTCAATGTAGGACAAACTACTTTTCTTTGTTTAATGTCAAATTTGGAATGATAAAAACCATATCCTTTAAATGTTCAAGTAAATATGTAGTATAAAATTTTAGTATTTTGAGTGTAATGTTTTTCAAAAATAATTTCTAAAATTCTTGAACTCTCAAAATTGTAAAATGAGTGAATTTTATAATATGGATTAATTTTTCAATGAGAAATTTACTAGAATTAAATTCTTTAAGTAGATACTAATAAACTATTTAAATAATTTAAGGCAAACAATCGACAGCAAATAGTTGGAAAATGGTATAATTTTTAAGAATCAGGACTTTCAAGAATAAGCGATAAACTATTCTTTAAGAGCTGAATTTGAATAGATTACAATGAAAAAACTAGTCATATTTCTTTACGATAGTGTCTCTAAACTATAACTTTTGAAAAATAAAAGTTATGAGAAAAATTACAGTTGGCTTTCAAACGTGATTTAATAGTTATAATAAAGAATTTATTGATTTTTGTATGCCTTTTACTATGAAAGAACACCATTTATTAATTGACATCAATTGCTGCTTTGATTATAAAATATTTATTAAGAAGCTATATGATATTCTAATATTCTATAAAAGAAATTTAAAACAGAAATACAATAGACAAACAATAAATTTAATGAATTTTAAATTAAATGAGTGTAATACATTCAGAGAGTATACACGAACAAAAGAAAGTTGATTTCTTTAGCCATTGTTTTCAGATAATTAATTGACTTCATTTAAGTAAGAAAATGGACACACATATCAGCACTGTCTTAAGGATAAAGAGCACTAATAAATTTATACCGAAAAATATTAGAATGCTTTATCAATTTGGTATTGATTTCCTCATTAGCAATCCTTCAGATAAATTACACGAAAGAAAAGAAAAAAGATTTAGATATTATCTCAAAAACTTTCATTCATAAATTTAAAAGACTTTTTTTTTCATAAAATATTTCTTTAATGATCGAGAGTATTCATTAAATGCAATCGTTTTATAGAAAACTTGTTAATTTTACAGATAAGATGTTAGATTCCATTATACAGTGGGATATTTCTAATTATTGATATAATGAATGATGAATAAAATCAGTATTTTAGTAATTATTATACTTAAAAATAACGAACATTATCAATAGTTATCTTTTCGCGGAAAATCATGAATACAAGCATTTCTACGTTAATGATCTTACTAAGGCTAAAAAATAACTTTTGCTGTTTCTCTTCCCTTTTTTAATTTTATGAAATTAAAACTACATTCTAAAAAGGGCTCATTTCTCTTGTAGGATTATACTAAAATGTATAATGAAATTTAACTGCTTAAATGATAATTTATAGAATAAATTTTTAGCGTCGAGAAGATTATCAATGAAATATTTATAATGAAAATATTAAGATATAGAGCATTATTATTTTTTTATTTCTAGATCTCTTGAGTTTCAGACACAAATCTTTTTTGTGTGCAAAATGTTCAAAATTACTTTAATCTATGTAGAAAAAAACCCAATTACTTTCATCATAATATCAATAATCTCAGAGTGGTAATCACAATTTTTTGAAAAATTCAACTATTCAATTAAATCTGCTGTTATGTGCTTTCATTAAATAAAATTCCATACGTAGCTCTTTTTTGCTATTTGATAGATTTAATTTACCTACACTCACCAATTTTTAAAAATTGATCTTTTATGGAAAAAAGAAATATTATTTCACGTAAGCTTATCTGATTTTAAATACAATTATTTTATATTAAGCAGTCGATAAAGTCATTTTATAACTATATTTTAATTTTGAATACGACTGCTTAAAAGTGTACTTTTTATTAATAAAATGTTGCTGTTATTGTCATGTTTATGGATAATATGGAGTACACAGCAGATAATCTGAAAGGTCTGAATAACAGCAGGTGCCAGAGTTGCTGTGTCTTAGAGCAGCAGAGACATTTCTGTGTAGATAAATAAATATGCTCGACAATGCCATAGATAAAGAGATTCGGTAAAATGTTTGGATAGTTATAAATATCCAAATTTCCTGGAGTATTTGGACAAATTCAACAACTGACACAGACTCTTGTGTTGTCAGGGTAAATTTTCATACCTTTGTAGCGATATGTTCCTAGTCTTACCGTTATGAATGTTATCAATCTGAGCATTTAAAGCCTTAATTCAGAGGGTGCCTTTAGAACTTGGTTGAAAAGTCTGTTCTTAGCCACAGTATTAGTATCCGCCCGTTGGATAGTTGGGGAAGCCTTTCCTTCAGGGGAGCCTCTAACCCTAGAGGGTGCATACCCAAGTGGTGGATAGGAACTTGTCACCATTTGAACTTCCAGAGTGTGATTAAAGGGAAATAAAATACCAATCAATGGAAGACCAGCCTTTCTCGAGGATATGATATTCTTCATCTATGCATTGTAAATATTAATAATAAGATATTATAGTATATTGAACAATATACAATACAATATAAAATATACAAGTGTTTTTTTATTCAAAGAAATATTACGCTAAAAATTAAATTTTTTATTTAAATAATTTTTGTCAAATTGTCTGTAAGCACTGAGTAATATATATAAACTATCGTGATTGTATTTGAGTAAATTCTAATACGCGCTCATATACAATAAGGATGCAGATGTTTTTTTTAAATGCATTTATATATTCCTTATCATTTAAGAAAATCTGATTTATGTATCCACAGACTACAGACAATATTTAACTTAAAATGTTTGCATATATGTATTTTATGTATGTTGTATTAAGATAATTTAATTTGAAAAAGGACTTAAATAAAGATAAAAATAGATAAGGGTAAGGATAAGGAGGAAAAAAATTGTGAGGTTCTACTTTGAATCTTTTCTGTGCTTGTTTTGCTGATGATTTTCTTTAAGCGAACGTCCTTAGAATTAAATAAAATGATTAAATTTTCTGGAGTTGTTGAAATTAAAATTTTCTGACGAATTTCGAATGTGTTTATTTTTGTTTTTTTTTTATTGACGGACCAGCTACGCTTGTTTCTTTTTTACTTTTTATTTGACCCCACAACATGTATAAGCTATTTACAAGCGCAGCAAATTTTAATTATTTTATAATTGTGAGCTTCAAAATATTAGAATTCTATTATTGCTCACGTCAACGTATTACAGAGGAAATTCTCGTCTAGCTTATTCCACAGAAAGTTCTCATCTGTCGGTACAGCGCTGAAGAGCAAAATATTTCATTAGCACGCATGACGTTTGCGAGCATGCGCCAACATCCCGGCCTTGCCTTGTTCACAAGCAAGAACTTACAAATAACGTAATTAGCATAATAAAATTAGCACATAATTAAAGTACAATTTAAATGTATTAATAAAATTTTAATCAACAATTTTACACAAATGAAATATAAAATACGATACAAATACACACAATTCACCTAGTATCAATTGTGAGCTATTTTACAACAGCTATTTTACTAATAGCTCTTTTAAATTCACCTAATTGAGTTTTAACCTTGACAACTCTCATTTTTCCGTCTGACCTATGATATACTTCTAGGATTCGACCTAAAGGCTAAATATCTATGGGTAAGAAATCCTCTTTGATTAAAACCATTTGACCTATCATTAGATCATTTTTTTCAGTTATCCATTTCGATCTAGCTTGCAATGTATTCAAATAATCAGATTTCCTTTTTTTTCATATGTGTTGTACAAACTTGGTAATATTTTTCCACCGACTGAGACGATTTTTATTTACATCTATTAGATTTGGCTCAGGTATTGATGTTATAGGTCTCCCTATGAAAAAGTGATCAGGGGTCAAAACATCGAAGTTATCTGCGTCACTACTGAGGGGAGTCAGTGGATACGAATTTAATATTCCCTCTACCTGAATCATAATAGTTTCATAAATTCTTCATAAATTCTTCAAAAGTAAAGTGAAGATTTCCTATCGCTCTTTTAAGATGGAGCTTCACAGATTTTACACCGCCTCCCAAAGTTCTCCAAAGTGAGGGGACTTGGGAGGTATAAATTTCCAATCTATACATTCTGACACGAAATATTTAGCTAAATTTTCATCGGAAAATTAATTAATTTATGAAATTTCTTTAAAATTGAGTTTGTTTCCGCGAAGTTAGTGGCGTTATCTGTGTAAATTTGGAGCATTTGCCCCGTCTACTAGTAAAACGTTTAAGTGTTGCTATCAAAGCATCGGAAGTGAGATCCGATGATAACTCGAGATGGATGGCCTTCGTAGAAAAACATATGCAAACGCAAATTAACACTTTATTTAGAGTTCCCTTTCTCTGATTTTTATATTTGACTGAAAAGAAACAGCATAAATCAAGTCCAGTAATAGTAAATGGGCTGGATACATTTAATCTTTCAATGGGCAAATTTCTTATAATTTGTGAAGAAAGAATGGATCTGCTTTTAAAGCATGTCACACATTGATGAACGGTTTTACGTGCGTTGCTACGACCGTTCAAAGTCTAAAATTTTTGTCGTACTGCATTTAACAATCCCTGTGGACCAACGTGAAAAAGTCTTCTAGTTATGCAAGCTGTTAAAGTAAAGTTTACTTAATTTTGAGCCTTTTGGTAAAATCGCAGGATGCTTAAGAAAATATGGCACCGAAGCATTTTCTAATCTTACACCAACGCAAACTATTTCTTCCCTATCTACAAATGGAAGCAAATTAGAAATATTACTTGGAATTTCTTTTTTATCAAACAAAGGTCTTTGGGCATGCTTGACCAATTTAATTTCTGACTTCTTGAATTCGGCTACTGTTAGGGGCCCAACCTTCTTAGACATATTCCTACAGTCGTAAATGAATCTGATAACATAAGACAAAATATTAATAACTTCGAAATAATTTCCAGAAAGTTCTAAAAGTTCGTCAAAGATGCTAGAGGAATCGCTATTCAGCAAGACAGTATCTTCACTTCTCTCAGCTTCAGGCAATTTTTTTCCTTTCTTGAACTACAATCTCTTTCTCATTTTCTGTGAGGTAGTCTAACTCAGGAATCGCTTGTTGAAAGTTTTTAGGAAATTCAGGATCTGTCAAAAATTCTGCACCTGTCTACCACCTGGAATTTGTCACCAGACAGTCAGCGCTCAGTCCACGAGAGAGGAAGTCTGCAGCGTTTTCTTTACCAGCACAATAGTACCATGTATGGGGATCCGTTAGACAGGTTATTTCTTTTACTGGGTTACCAACGAATTGTTTCCATCGGGTTTTGTTTCCCTTAATCCAAAAAAAAGAACTGTTTTGGAATCAGTCCAGTGATACTGTAAACAGGATCTTTTAAGATTCACGATCTTTTTCACCTTATATGCTAGGCGAGCAACGACTAGAGCTCCAAGTAATTCTAGTCTGGGCAGGGTTTAATGGTGCTAAACGGCTTTTTGAAGTCACAAGTTTAACAGAAATTCCGTTCCTTGACTTAATTCTCAAATATATGGCTGCGCCATATGCCTTTTTGCTGACGTCACAAAAGCTATGCAAATCAACACTATCTTCTAGCAAAGTAGAATTTATAGCTAATCGGGGTATTTTTAAACTTCCTAAGTGGGGAAATTCCTCACACCATTTTTACCACTCATTTTCAATATGTGTTGGCAAAGGGTCGTCCCATTGAATTTCTTCTCTCCAGAGATTTTGAAGGAGGCATTTCATTCTAACGGTGAAAGGAGAAATTAACCCTAATGGGTCAATGATCTTATCAACTGCTTGTGGTACGAAGCTTTTCGTATTTTTATCTAAGGAAACAAATTCCAGTAGACTCTTAGTATCCCTAATCAAGTAATCTTCATGAGTGTTACGTGACAGTCCTAGGACTTTTGTTTTTTGTTTAGTGCCTAAACTTAAAGTTTCATTTACAGGGTGTACATCAAATTTTTCTTTCTTCCATTGCTCCATTAAATTAGCATTATTAGTAATCCATTTTCTGAGGTTTATTCCAGCAGCTTCCATAATTAATTTTTCTCTTCGTGAAGTTTCAAGAGCTTCTTCAAATTCGTTACCACAGGAAATAAGATCGTCAACGTAGAAGCTTCTATCAAAAAGTTCTACAATGTCAGGGAATTCATGTTTATATTTCTCAATATGAAATCGTGGCTGCGAGAAAAAATGGACTTGAACTGATACTAAAATTTACTCGATTAAAACGGTATACCTATAGTTTGGGCTTTTTATGGACACACGGTTCGTCATCACTTCAGAAAAATCGAACGGCATCTTTGTGTTTGTTAGCGAGACAGATTTGTAAGAACAAAAAAAGAATTTATCAGAACAAAAGGCTATTGCATCCAATCTAAAATTAATTAATATGTCTAAGAGATTTAGATTTAAATTATTTCCTGGACATAAACAATCATTTAATGAAAGTTCATTATTTTGACGACTTCTAGCGCCAAATATAATTCTTGTTTTCGAAGTTAAGCAACCTTCTTTTCTTACGGCCTGATGAGGAAAATAATTTACAGGTCTTTTTAACTCGTTATCTGTAGTTTCGGTTTTAATTTCTTCTACAATACTCTGTTCTGTGTAATCGCGAATGATCTCACGGTATTACTGATATAATTCCGAATCATGACAAAAACTTCTCCATAAATTTTAGAAACGTTGTTTAGCTAGGGAATAATTATCGTGCAATTCATTATAAGATTTTCTAAAGGGAAGTTGTACGATATTACGGCCATTTTCAAATTCAACAGTTTCTTTAAAAATTTCCATAGCTTGATCCTTTCTTGGAAAAACTAGATCATCTCGTATCCCCAAACCCTCTAAATCAAAAAATAATTTTAAAGTATCGTGAATAGAGTCGTGAATATATTTATCTAAAAACACTGTCCTTGTTTATCAATTTGTCTTTCTTTAAGTTTACCACACGCAATTCACCCAAATTCGCTTTCTTTGAAAAATAACTCTTCATTTACTTTATTCGTATTCTGTTTTAAAACTTTAAAAAATATATCAGCACCAATTAAAGCGTGTATTTCTTTTACTTGATGAAACAATTTGTCAGCTAAAGTTAAAAACTATGGAATTTCCACATTAGAAATATCTAAACACGAAGAGGTTGTAAATTCAGTTATTTTGTCTACAATCGAGACATCTATTAGTTCAGCAAAACTGTTATCTTCGTTTGAAATAATTGTGTTTAATTTCCGTTTTATGTTCTGTATTAATCCATATAGACCGGATACCGGTGTCTTTATTTTTTTGCTTTTTTTTATTCCTAATCAATTACTCATTCTTTCAGTGAGTACACAAATATTACTCGTAGAATCAAGTATAGCTCGGTATTTTTATTTTTTGATTATCTGCTCTGCGAACATAAACTTCAGCAGTCGAAAACAGAACATTTTTTTGTTTGTTTGTTTGTTCGGGCCATGTGTTATTACTCAACACTGACGCGGTCGTATTTGTATTAGAATTTTTATTAACTATTTCGCAATATTCTTTTTCATTCCGTTATTGATGACTAAAGGGTTTTTCATTTTCGAATTAGTAGAGTTTTGAGAACAAATCAAATGGCTATGTAACACACAAATCTATATTTAGACAAGCAATTAATTTGAATATGTTTGGATTTTAAACACCAATTACAAAGTTTGTGTTTACGAAGGAATTTAAGTCTTTCATCAACACTAAATTTTAAAAAAAGTAGGGCATCGATATATCGGATGTTGTGACATACACACTATATAAATTTTTATTTTTATTTACTATGAAGGCCTTTGGCTTAGAATTGATGGCACAAAATTTATTTGTGTTAACTTTAGTATTTCTATAAATAGACAATAAAACGGATTCCCGCTGTTCCAAGAATGGAACAATTTCTTCAAATGTTGGAACATTTTTTTGATTTATGAGATAATTCAAAATTTCTTCTCGATTCTCTATCAAGTTTCTCAACAAGAATATTAATAAGTAGAAGATCAGATAATTTACTTTGCTCATATTTAAGCATTTTTAATGCACGTAAATTTTTTGAACGCAATCAATCATATTTCTAATTTCTGTGGAATTTTCATTTTGTATTTTGTCAAATTTCAAAATGTTTTGAATATAAATATTGATTATAGAACGTTCATTCTCATATCTATTTTCTAAAAATTCATATAAAGAATCAAAATTACTACACAAATAATTTACTTCATGAGTTAAACAAGATCTGAGGTAGTACAGCTTCTGAGACTGACTCAGTTGCGTATTATTTGTGATCAGATCGTCAAATTGGACTTTAAAGGAACTAAATTCTTCACATTTTCCCGAGAACTCGGGTAAAGGGTATTTTAGTTTTGATTTCGAAATTATCATTTGGTTTCATTACTGCCCCAACACTCGATTTCTTAGAGGAATTAAGAATAATTTCATTTCTTACCTCTAATTTCTCGAGGCGTTCTTCAAGAAGATTGAGCTCTTCGTCGTTAGAAGCTAATTCTGCTTCTTTCGCATTCGGAATGTAGTAATAGTTGTTGCGCAGTTCATCAATATTTTTTTGCAGTGCAATAACATTTTTGAGTTTTACTTTTGTTTCAACCAAATCGGTTTCTTCTATGGCACTTTTAATAAAAAATTCAATTCTGCTAATTTTACCTTTCAAGATACTTTTTAATCTATTTAGTATTTTCATAGTTCACTGATTGCTCCGGCAAATGTTTATTTTAGTTGTTTTAATTTTATTGACGGACCAACTACGCTTGTTTCTTTTTTACTTTTTATTTGACCACACAACATGTATAAGCTATTTACAAGCGCAGCAAATTTTGATTATTTTATAATTGTGAGCTCCAAAATATTAGAGTTCTATTATCGCTCACGTCAACTTATTACAGAGGAAATTCTCGTCTAACTTACTCTACAGAAAGTTCTCATCTGTCCGTACAGCGCTGAAGAGCAGAATCTTTGCAATAGCGAGCATGACGTTGGCGCGCATGCGTCAACAGAATGTTTGTGTTTTGTTTATTTAAAATGTTTTAGCAATAAAGGTAAGTAAAGTGTTGAAACGTATTAATGAAACAGGATTTTTCGGTTAGAATTCATTATTAGAAATACATTCGAAAAGGAAAATATCGCAAAGTGAAAATTATAAAATTGCGTCTTTATTTATTCTAACTAATTTTGTTCCTGTATGTTGCACTTTAGTATATTTATATTATTGGGAATTCTCTAAAACTTTTTATCCCATTCATTCTAATTTTTTCTTGGAAAAATAAAAACTGTCATATGTATTGCATGCGTAAGTCAATTGAAGAGCACGAAATTTGATTCTTAACTCGAGATTTTTATTCATCAAACGAATTCACAACTATCAATTTGATAGCAACTCTCTATAAAAGTAAGATTTTAATTTAATTTAACATAATTGATTATAAATTATGTTATTAGCCTGAAAGACGTAACAACAGGAAAAGCAAACTTAACTCGAATTTACTACTTAGCGAAAAGTATATATAGAAAAAGTAGAGAATATAGTAATCCTTCAGAGAGATTACAGTTCATGCCTGTTGACGCACATTTGCGAGAAAGAATGTGGCCTCGTAAGTAGGTTTCTTTTGTCTGATAAATCCATAAAATGATTTGTTCCAATGTGACAAACTCCCCAATCAGTCTAATTAAAAGCAGAGAAATTGTGACAAGATCTACCTAAATATAATTGAATGCAGCCTACTGTTCGACGTCTAACTGTATGCTGAGTTACTGCTACTACAGAGGAGAAAACGAGTTTCGCTGTGAAGTATTTGAGAAGAGTTCGAAATATATTTTATCCTTTTATTCTGAAGAAATTTAATAAATTAGAGATCATTCCTCTTATCATATATCTTGAGAAGCATTTCATGTATAAACAAAAGAAGCTGCACGAATAAGAACTAAAAATAATTTTTGCAAATTCATACTTATCACTTTTCCCGAATTTCCGAAGTGTGTGTATAAAATAACGAGACTAACACAGATACACAAGAAGTACGTATAAGCTAAACACCGAAGACCGACACCTGTTTAGCCTAAAATCTTCTCTTTCGAATGCAGCGCCTCTACTTTCTTCCTCTTTTACTTCACTACTTTAAACAATTCCGTATACCAGTAGCCTTCGTTCGCAATAGAGTTATTTTTTGTTTCGTCGGATAAATGAAGAGTGAGCAAAGGATTATAGGGAAATTTCGCATGAAACATGGAAAGCCACCATTGAAAATTATAATTTTTTGAAATAAGTATACGGCAATGAATGTTTGTGCGTGCTCGTATTTTTGAGTGGTTTAAGCGTTTGGAAGATGACCGAGAAGACATTGAAAATGAATCAATGCCGGGTCATACTTTTACTTGAAAAACGAATAACAATATTGAAAAACTCCTAGTAGAGTGGACCACCAAATTTTGCTTACAACTAACGAAAGAACTCATTTAATGCATCGTATATGCATCGATATATGCTTCGGAATCTGAAAAAAAAAGAAAATTGTATCACTTTTTCAAAATTGACTGATTTACATGCTAAAGACCTTTCTTTTTATTCAAACATCAATAAATCTGTAGATAATTTCACAAGAACATTACTTAGATGTGCTTCTACCTCTATCCCAAGAGGATGTGTAAAGAGATATTCTCCTTTTTGGAACTCTGACCTAAAAGTATTAAAGGAGAAAAGAGACGAAAAGCACGACAGAAGAAAAGCGAGAAAAACTGGCCGGATGGAGGACTGTATTATTCACAGGAAATGTCAAGCTGTCTCGAAGAAAGTCGCAATTGAATCCAAGCGGACCACTTTCCGATAATTCCAGGAAAATCTGGATTTCAGGAGAGATGGCATTAGGGTGCCTGGGCTTTTGTACCGATTAAACAATCAAAGAGAAATTAGATATGAACCAATACAAATTGGAGCAAAGTCAATTACGAGTACTACTGCTGGTGGTGGTAGGGGGGGGGAAGTTTCAGCCTTTCCAAACATTATGCAAAAATTTCAAATTTTCGTCCTTGTCATAAAATTAAAAATAGTGAACTCACTCCAACATAGCTCCATGAAACCTCTGAGTTTTATTCCCTTTTTAATAGTGACTTCAGAAAGGCTCATTACTCTTTAATCTCATGATAAATGATTTTGCTGATGCCCTATGAGCCTAGGGTACAGACTTTGCTTTTTGCAGATGATCTTGTAATTTGGACCACATTTGGTGATTTTGAACGTATGGAAAAAAACACTACAATTGGCCCTAGTGTTTTTAGAGGGGTTGGACAGCTGACAATGAGATGACAGTCAATTCTTCTCGCTCATCACTAAAAATCGTGACATTAACCTAAGTTACAAGGATCAAATATTAAAAAGAACTGAAAGTACTACCTACTTAGGCTTGAACTTGGATTCAAATTTAAACTGGGCTAGTCAGATTAAAAAGGCTGTTGACCGTGGCGAACTTAGGTCTAAATTTCTAAAACGTTTGGCTGGTGAAACCTGGGGTTCTACCCAGGGTGTCCTTTGCACTGATTATAAGACCTATGTAAGGCCGGCAGTTCAATATGGTTATGAGGCACTTATAACAATCTCCGAGAAAAATTCGAAAAAATTGGATATTTTCCAAAATTGTATCCTGAGATTTATTACCGGTGGTACAATATCTACACCAATTGTCACTATGGAACTCCAGGTTGGTTTGGAGCCCTTGTGTGACCAAAGTTGGAGAATGGCTTTGAATCTTACTAAAACAATCTTGAGAAGAAAGGACAGTTTTCTAAATCACTATTGGCCGGCTGGGGAGATGCTGAAAACTCAAAAAAACTTATCTTTCTTGTATAAAGGAACTACAAGACACTCACGACTTTCCTTTTCTAGCTCGATTTCCTTTTCCTGATCCTTGGTACCTATCTTGTTTTAGATTTTAGCAAGAAATACTCTCTCCATTCTGATTTGAAAGGTACTGCATTAGCTGCATTTCATGAACTTTTCCCGGTTGATTCTTAGCTTCATGCCTACACTGATGGCTCAGATGAAGGGGCTATTAAAATGCTGGAGCTGGGACTTACTGTACCGAAATTACATTGTCTTCTGCAGCTGGAAAATACTTTGACAACTTCGATGGTGAAATAGCCACCATCTCTTTTGCCTTGGATAAAAAAGAGCAGAGTAAAAAGAAAAATATTGTCTTTTTCACTGACTCCAAGGCGACAATTACCTTTCCATATTTAAAACTGTGAGACCTCCCGGAACTGTATGGAAAAATAGACCAAATATTGAATATTAAGAAGCACATTGTCCAGAAATTATTCCAAGCCATTACGGGATATATGAAAATGAGCAGGTAGACATTTTGGCCAAAGATGGTTCTCAAATGATGCAACCAAATTCTCCTCTGCCTCTGCGACATATAAAAAGATATATTCCTCTCTCTCTCTCAAATCTAACCGTCTTAGCATATACAAGGAAATGGCCTATAGGAAAAAATGGAAATTCCTATTGAAAAAGTCATCGAAAATTTCCTGTTTCTTACCTAGTGCAGTTGGAGTGGCCTGCTTTAGACTTGTTACAGGCCATGACTATCTTCAGAGCCACCTGTATAGAATTGGATTCACGAAGGCAGATATCTGTCCTCTTTGCGATCATGGCATGATCATGACTGAAGAACACCTCAGCTTATGCCCTTCCGTCTTCAATGGTTTTAACTCTTTTAACTCTTCATCTTTGTGTGTTAATGACAACGTTTTTGCTGATTGCATGTATCGTTCTTCACTGTATTGGGCTGCTCGTCGACTCATGGCTGAAAGGTCAGAGACGGGTATAGGATAAAAAAATATTACAAACGAGTTTCATTAAGTTAGTTATAGCTGATTCATTTTAAAAGTATGATTGTATTCTGTTGAATGGATTCCACTACCTTTGGTGTTTTCATGTCCATGCCCGATGTTATTAGAGCGCTGAATTTTAAAAGCGCTGAATGGAAAGATGTCTTATATTCTACTTGCACTTTAAGGGATGTCAGGACCTTAACTTTCGAAAAATGTGTCGAAAAAGCTTTTTTTTTTAAACTTTTGTATTATGCATAAAACACAATTCAAAAGGATGAAATGTTTTTGTTAGTTTGAAATGATTTCGTATGTGTTATTTGATAGATAGAACATCTCAGCTTATGCCCTTCCGTCTTCAATGTTTTTAATTCTTTTAATTCTTCATCTTTGTGTGTTAATGACAACGTTTTTGCTGACTGCTTGTATTGTTATTCAATGTATTGGGCTGCTCGTTGACTCATGACTGAAAGGTCGAAGACGGCTATATGATAAAAAACATATTGTAAAATCTGTAATCTGGTTCGATTTGATTGTCGGTTAAGTATTCGTGCGATTGCTGAGACTGTAGGAATTCACACAGAATCCGTATGGCATATCTTTTTTACCAAGATAAGATTTGTTTGGAAGAAAGTGTTTCTCATGAATATCAGTGTTCGAAAATAATGCCGTTAATTTCGTAATAGAAAAACCTGTGTGGACGACAGATCCTAGACAAGTCAAGGGTACGTAATCATATAACAGTAGTGGAGAGTATGGTGAGTTCGCTTAGGTGAATCCCTACACTCTAGATAATGGCAGCACTATCTATATGTGAAAGAACTGTTCACAGACTTATCCATGAAAGTAATTATATCCAACTACTACGACACAATACACAAAAACAGATACAAGAATCTTTGACATTGCCTGTTGTCTAACGGGATTATTCTGTTGTACACTCCCATGCGGCTACTAGTTATGTGCAAATATTCTTTACATCGTTCTAGAACATCCCTTACATATATTCCAACTTATGACTACCATATACTTGATCTACTCAAGAAAGTTCTGAATGAAAAGTAATTTACAAGTGACAACTTGACTTGAACTACTTGACAACTTTACAATTTACGACTTGAAAAATAATTCCATTGCATATCTTGGAGACTCGTTATCTAGAATATTCATCCTGTAGACCGCATGGATATGTTGGGACAACGAATGTTCAAAACTTTGTCAACTAATGGTTGCAAAAGCTAAATCAGTTTGGTAAATAAGTAGAAATGAAATAAAGTATAAAACATTATATATTGAAAAATAATTGCTAACTATTAAGATGAATTTCATAATTCTATATTTAGGCATATGTAAATTACTATTTTGCATTTATGTTAACAACTGTATTTATTTATAATTATAAATATTACTTTATTGTTAATTTTTAAATTTATAATTATTAATATTTAAAATAATACTTGTAAATCTGGAAACTGCTTCTTTGTAACTGTTTTCGCTTTGCCGGATTGCAACAATCCGAATGTTGACAGTATCTTATTTGCAATGTTTTTACTTTAGCGGCAACTAAGCCTAACGAATAAAAGTGTTCTATTAATTTTTATGTAATTTTCTGTACTTAAACGATAAAGGAACAAACATTCCTTACAGATGTATGTAACAAACTGGAAAGCAACTATGCATAGCCTTAATATTCTTTGTGCACCATTTCTTATTTTATATACTTAAAACTTTACTGCAGCATTAAATCCTTGTTTAAGTCAACAATAGTTCCACTTTCACTTGGACAACCCTTATATATGTCAATAAATTATTATATACTAACATGAATAAACATATATTTTAGTAAGCAATTAATTATTTTAAAAAGTAATCACTTTTTATGTTTCGAATTCTTGAAATTTATATATATATATAAATTTCAAGAATTCAAGAAGAAGAAATATATATATATATATATATATATATATGTGTGTGTGTGTGTGCGCGTGTGTAGTAAATGTACAAATTATATTTTATTTCCAGAAATAAGAAAAACGATATTTTTCTTAAAATTTCAAAATAAAGATAAAAAAGTATTATTCGATCTTAATAGGAAACATGAATTTTTCCGAAAGCGGTGTATAACTAAAAATAAAGAAAAGATATTCTAAAATTCCACTAATAAAGAAAAATGATATCAACGATATTGTATGCTTTCATAGTGAAATATCAATTGCCCTCAAGAAAATTATAGAAAATTTCTAAAAAACTTTCTATGGATGTACAATAGAATTGCATTCTTAAGGAACATGATATATAAATCTGTGAGAAACATCAAAATCAAACAAAAACGTTTGTGAATACTATATATAACAAGAAGTAGAATAAAATATATATCACTTTCATATTTGAGCGAATAAACAAATGAAAAAGTATATGAATCTTGTGTTAACTATTCGTAAGCAATTCCTGAACGTTTCTTTTTTATTACCCCTCCCCCCATCTGCAAAACATTTTTTCCTCAATAACAAAAACAAGAAACAACTCTCATTCAAAACATTTTTTTTTTACTATAAACACTCTCCAAAACTTTCATCTCGTTTTAGTACATTTAAAGAATACCTGTATTTTATCATAAAGTTCTGAAAATATTAAATTGTAAGTTTTTTTTTATGTCGTATGCATTCAAATACGTTAGAGAAGTTGATAGTGCCAAGATGTCCTAAAGAACAGATATTTTCAAAATAGTTACGATGTTGTACGGGAAAATGAATAGCCTAAAAACAAAACAAAACAAAAAAGATTGTTTCCTATCTTTTGCAGAAAAAGCATATAATTTGAATGAACTGAGTTTTGAATAAGTAAATACATAATTTTGTTACGATATTTTTGAAAAGGGGAATGGTTCTTTTAAAAAAAATATTTATGATACTAACATCACATTCTTAACCAACTCTTATATTAATTTTTATCATGACTTTACAAACTGATATACCATTAATGACGAATCATACGATACAGTTTATTTTCAACAAATTAGTGTCAGAAAGGTAGTTCGTTTATTGGGAATTCTATGGAAAATGTAATTTTTGAAATGACTCAGTTCTCAAAGTCGTCAGTAACAAAATGAGGAAGTGGTAGATTGATTCCGGTTTTCCCCTTTTTATTTAAGTACACATAAGAATCGTTATATTTGGAATAAATGCATATTGTGTAGTAAAGAAAGCCGGAGGATTTCGCCATTTCCCGAAGTTTCTTGTAAGTGAACGACTTTTTGTTTTTGTTCTGATAATCAGAAAATACTCGTTTACTATTCAATTCTGCTCAATAAATTACCGTTACATGATTTATTTAATGTGTGAAATATTTACTTAAGATAAACTGTGTTATAATTTTTGATCGTGGCCATATTTGTATCCAGAACTTGCCTCTGTCGATCAAGTTCATTTCTTCCGAATATATGAAGGAGTTTATAATAAATTACAACTTCTGATTGTGCAATCCTGATAGATCTTGATTGTAATAAATTGTAAAGTTATTTTTTCAGGAAATACTTTTTTTCAGCTTGATACAAATTGTTTATAGCTTCACCTGCATGATGAGGAGCACATAATGAGTACTTGAAAAGTTCTCCTGGTTCGCGCGGAAATGACAGATATACTAATATTCTTTACTTTTTATGCATTAGTCAAGTCAGTATATGTTATCAGTGTAGGGAGCTCAAGAGAGATCTATTCTATTAATAAAAATATATCTTGAAATTTCAGAGAAAACGAAAGGCTTAGTAAGAGAATTAAACTTATTGCCATAAACACTTGTGCAACAAGAAGTAAGCGTGGTATTGTGACGAAATATGACATGAAGGTACGTGTCAGGCAGAAATGTAAATGAATTGAAATGCAGAAATGTAGCGTGAATACCCATTGAATAATGCTACCAGAGGGCGCTCAACTTCCTTCTCCTTGGATTATACAACAGGAAAGCAGGGGGTGTTTAAGTGCACTTAATCTGATGCAGAGGGACGTTTTTTAACTATAGAAGCCATTACACCGCCATCGGAGACAATATGAGCAACTCACAGAGTTCGAGAGGGGAAGAATCATAGAGTTGTTGGAAACCAGGTAGTCAGCTCGGCGAGTAGCTCGACACCTAGGAAGTTCGGACTTAACTGTGAGGAGGTGTTAGAACCAGTGGACAAGAGAGATGTCTGTTATACGGCGCCCAGGTGCAGGATGCCCTCGATTGACCGATAGTAAAGAAGATGGTCACATCATGCGACATGCACGCATACCGCCAAATTCCTCATTGTCCACCATCCATACAGAGGCAGCACCTTTACTATGGACCTCTGTGTTGGTCCTCGCCACCGCAAGGCGCCTGTCTGAAAGACAGTTGCTACCGCAGCGCCATTGAGTGTACTGATATTGACATCTACTCACCGTCACCTTCATCTGAAGTGGTGTCGCACTCGAAGGGATTGGACTGCAAGGCACCTGGCTGAAGAACAGTTGCTATCAGGTGCTGCTATTGACACCTACTCACCATTGCCTCCATAAAGAGTGGTGTCGTTCTCGAAGGGATTGGACTATAAGCGAATGGAGTCAGGTCGTATTTAGCGAATCTACTTTAAATTTGGGAAGTGATGACAATCATGTACATGTGTGGTTGTCTCGTGATGAATGTCTCAATCCTGCCTTCGCTGTACAGTGTCGCATACTGTTCCCAAAACTGGTATGATGGTATGGGGTGCCATTGCATTCGACACTCGGTTATCCGTTACACACAGTAAGTTTATGACTTTCTTCAGTTCACATATGTTGTCATGTTATGACTCTTAGGAGCCACTTTTCAACAGGGCAATGCTGAAGCAAGTGTTTCACTGGCCTACCTGCGCAACATTTACATCCATCCCTGGCTTACTTGATCCCTAGAATTGTGACCGATTGAGCATATCTGGGATCATTTAGCATGACTAGTTGAACAGCTTACGAGTTTAGTAGATTTAATGGCACGTTTACTTAAACTGTGGAATAAGATGTCGCAGGACATCATACGGAACTTGAACACCTCAATTCTACCGTATCACATCATGCATTCTTGGCTGAGGTGGCCCAATAGATTACTAAAAGCTCCGTTCATTTGTAATTTTTCCTACAATAAATGACAATTTTGCTTTGATTTTGTAATCACTGACTTACATTAACGTTGTACGTAAGTACAACGTAATGTAATAATACGTAAATAATACGTAAAATTTCATTTCATGCTGATAACTCTTTGAAAGTGTGCATATTTTTATTGCAATGAGTGTATTTTGCAGAAAATGTAGGAATTCTTGCATTGTCGAAAGATGTCCTCGGATATTTCTTTCCCTTCTAAAATTATTTTTTAAAATGTAATAATGAATAATAAAATAAATTATTTTTAATGATTATGAAATACCTAATGTTTAACCTTTTAGGTACAAAAATATGAATTATGGATTTTATGTTTTTAGGTGAAGCATGAACATTAGTGATCAAACTCAGAACTTTTTTTTTCACTGAGACTAATTATTTTGTTTACGTCTCTTTTGTTAATCAAGATGTTTGTGTTATTTGTTCAAAATAATCATCCAAATTATTCTAATTCAAACACGAAAAAGATTGTTATATTCATGTTCTGTACGCTAAATCTAAGTTCCTATAATTCATTAAAAATTTTACTAGTATAAAATGGAAAGAATCTAGGCAAATCTTATAAATCATGATTCATAATATTTGGATTAATTCTAAGTGTAAACTTGAAAGTCTGTTTTTTTTTCTTTCTGCTTTTACAAAATTTGTTATCACTTTAATTCTAAAAGAATTGGGCTGATTCAATGATGTATGAATGGAGCCTTCAGCATAATCTGCCACCAAAAGATAATTTGCAGATTTATTTTTGGTGATGTTTTGCAACATCTATTTTTCATCTTCTGCGTTTCTTGCAGATTCAGCAATTTTCTCTAAACCTCTGCACTCAAAAGATGCATATTCTAAGGAATTTTCAATGCAATTTGAATTTTGGGTTAAGAAGTAAAATACATTCGATTTTGTGCCATACTAAACCTACCATAAAATTAAATGTTAATTTTTTTGTTTAGTTGCCCCTTTATACAAATACACACTCTTGATAAAACCACCCTAAAATGTTGAGGTTATTTTGACAGCTTAAGAAATAATTAGGGAAAATATAAATAAGCATATTTATATAAGTTTTGAACTACCCAATTAATTAACGAGTTTTAGTCTTTTTTCTCCACGCTAAGAAGGAATAGATCTCCACAACGCAATCTTTGAGCATTTTACGCCATATAATGTCATGGGATATCTTTGAATCTAACAATTTATTCAACATGTTTTATTTTCAAAATTTATTCGAGCGAAGAACGGTTGCAGATTAGGGGGAATATATACATCGAATATTTAACTAATTCAGTCAAAAATATGCATTAAACAAATTGAATTATTAATATTATTTGATTTTAGATAAAACGTAGAAATTTCAGAAAATAATTTTTTTTTCTACTGCTACTTAGATTAATGATTTTCTTTATGTCTCTTAAGTCACTAAAATTTTGTATTAGTTTAAGCTAATTGCAGAAACTATTATGATTTACTTATATATCTATCCAACTATGTATAAAAAATATAAAAAATATCAGTTTAATACAGTTATTGAATACTTTTCCTCTTTATAAAAAAGCTGCTTCTTTTAGGTTATCTTTCGGACCTAGAGAAAGTTACATGTTTTATAAAAAATTACCACAATTTAATCCAGTAGGTTAATGTCGTAATCTGTATCAATAAGCAAGCCACAAAATTTCATATTACTTTTCATGAATTTTTAAGAAAGAGAATGACAATAAGTAAACATCTCACATTCTTTGTATCAAGCATTTGGAAACCGAAATTGCTTATAGGTGATTTAAATTATAAGCAAATTTTTCATAATACAAACATTGCTTTATTGAATTATTGTTAAACACGGTTTTTTTTTGTATTTTAAAATGGAGGATCAAGTTATAGTCATAATAATTTAATGGTAATCGATAAACTGCAAGTTAAAAAGTTGATTTTGATACTATAATGATACCTATACAATAAGTGCTAAAATACTTGACAAACATTTGAATGATGATGATCATAAGAAGGAAAAACAATGTCTGGCTATCGTATAATAGCTTTATATTTACTAATCAGTGTTTTTGTTGTTTAATTGTGCCAATCATGTCTCAAAAATAAATTAAAATTGGTAGAAGATTCCAAATTTGGTCTCTCTTCCAATCTTACTTTGCATTGTGAAAACTACCCTTTCTCTTTTGAATTTTCCACATCTAAAAAGAACAAAGTAAACAATGAAGTAAATACTATATTTGTGTATACGCTTCTACTCACTGGAAAAAGGCATACTGCTGGGAAAAAATTACTACAACTTTTAATATGCCCGTTATGTCAAGCATGTCATTTAGACAACAACAAAAAAAAATTATTCATGCTGCTGCATCTGTTACTAAATGTCCAATGAAAACGTGGGTGCAGAAGCTGTTAGTATAATACAAAAATTACGGAATGTGTGGTGTCTCCCGATGGAACATAGCAACATCGAGTTTACTCATTGTGTAATGGCGTTGTGAGTGCAATTTCAGTTTTAACTAGAAAAATTCTTGATATTGAAATCATGTCATAGTATTGCAGAATTTATGATAAATACAAAAACACTTCAGTCTTACCACAGTATAAACTCAATCATTCTTGCGCAAATTACAGTAAATCATCGAATCAGTAAGTTATCGGCGTATATCTTACATTTGAAAGTTCTAAAAGTTTACGTTCTTTTCGATACACCATTTACTACGGTGATAGAGATTCTAAAGGATTCATTGCAATTCAAAATATTTACGGCAATGAATCTGTGGAAACATTTCAGAGTGTAAGGCATATTCAAAAAGGAGTTGGATCACAACATCGCAAATTAAAAGCTAACACAAAATGACTTGGGTAGCAAGTAAGAAGAGACCAATGCATGGACTAAAGGTGTGGACAGTTGACGTAGATATCAACGAGCTATTGCTTTTGAAAACTTTACATGATGCCAGTATTGAACAACATCCAAATTTAAAAACTTGATTAAGTCCATATGCAAAAAGTTATGTGACCAAAAATTGCTCAGCAAATGTCTCCATGGCCTTACTCAAAATTCCAATGAAAGTTTTAACTATGTCTTAAAATTGGTAATCTGAAAAATGTTTTTTTTAAGCAAACTTTTCACCTGGGATCATATTCAACCGTTATCTAATTTAATGATGGACTTTATGGATTACTAAAAGTTTTAGAGGAATTAGAAATAGTTTTAGCCCATTATACACTGGAACAATACTTGGTATAAAAGAAAATCGCATTGATTATTCAAAGCATCTTTCTTTGCCTGAAACTATAGAGGCCAGAAAAAAATCGGTCATCAAGAAAGAAAAAAATACTGCACATGAGAAGGAAGAGGGTATGATTTACAAATGTAGATTATTTCAAATATTTGTGCATTCTTAATGTCTTAGTAAAATTTAAACGTAATCTTAAATAGTCTTTTCTGGAAAACGAATTTTTTTAAAAATGTTGCTTACACAAAACACGTTTTTGCTAACGCTAATTGAGATATATATGTAAAATTTGAATTGTATATTGTGTTTAATATTATATATTGTTAATCCTGGGAACTTGGGATCGGTTTTAAAATTGATATTTTTAATTTAAAGGTGTTTTTGTATAATGATGTGTGTGATTAAATTTGTTAAAAAATTAACTGAAATTATCACCATAAGCTATAAGTTTTTCAGATTTAAATATATTTCTTAAGGTTTATTTCATTGTGTTAACCTATATCATTCATTATTATAAAAATTAAATTTAAGTTAATCTGTAGAATTTTCTATGGAGTGTTTTACGCTCGGGTCAAATGTCATCAAAATTCCCCTTAAATTCCACAATTTATTAAACTTTGAAAAATAAATGTATTATTTGTAGCCTTTTTAAATAATTTTGAGTAATAATCTTCATAAAAATGTGGTGAAATTTTATTTAATCACTTTTTTTAAAAAAAAAAATTGCTTCAGACGTAGTGGGATGCCTTAAATTTCTTTTATGCAAGATCAATCCATTTTAAAAGTAGATATCAGTATCTTATCGCTTTGAGCCCGATACATTTTTTGAGAAGCACACGAACGGATATACGCAAATACGGAAATGCTTGTGCTCCGGCTTCATCGACAAAGCTTACAGGTTTAAAGAGAGATCGACAAGATTGAGGCTCTAGATGACTTTCCATTATCAATTTCCGAGTTTAATCGATATAATCGTTTTCCCAAAGCTAAATTATTTCTTTTATTTGAATGGAATAAATTTCATTCAGAAGAGTAAGAAAAGAGAATATTTCTTCAGGATGACTTTTTTTTTACTGACTTTTGGAAGTAGTCTTAAACACTCATAAAAAAAATCTTAAAAGTCACAACAACAACATAGATTTGAAAAGCGGAAGTCAATGTGATCTTTTTTCCGAAAAGGGAGTGATGAGAAGATTATCTTTTTCTTCGAAGAGGGAATGATAAGTCAAAGAAAAAGGTAAAAAACCCGTGGTATAAGACAATAAATATAACAGGATGTGCATTCATCACTATACTAATGGTTGTATTGTTTACATCCAGGATCAAAATATCACAATCCCTTATCCTTAAAATTCTATATCTATATCCATTTTAAGTCACTTTTCGTATCGAACAATATAGGAAGAATCAGAACTAAGTCAGAGACATAATTCGTAAAGAAACTCTCTTATCAATAAGTAAATGTTGCGCTGTTTTTTCAAAAACCAGAAGTTCAATAGTCAACATTTGAAAATGATAAATAAGCATGTTTTCTCATAGCAACTTTTATAAAAAAAACTTAAGTTTAGATGGCCTATTTCAGCTAAGAATTTTATATTAAATGGATGTATTATATATATAATGTGCGTAATTTAAGATTTCAATTTTATAAGTATTAAATTATTAATTTTGTTTTACTTAATTCTACTTTTTGTCTCTGTTACACTCAATCCGTTTGGGTCAAATGTAATCGCTATTATAAATTATCAAAAAAGAGTTGTAGCTATCCTGATTTTTCCTACAGAATAAAATCCCAGATTCACAGCAAAACTTTGATTCCTTTTACATCAAAATTCTTATTAAAAATTTATTTGAACTACCTGCTCCAACGCTATAAATATATCAAAAATATGTTGCGCTCATCAAAAAGTTTTCTAAAAATGCTATTAACTCTTCTTAAAATTATTACACTCTCTTAACATTAAACTTAAGTAGAAATTACTATTTATTTTTAAATGGTAAACAGATAAAGAACATTATTCTTAAACGGAAGGAAGGCCTAAACTAAATTTAAGTTAAATTTATTATTTTTTGTGCAAAGAGATGTATGTTTTGAATATAATAAAAGACTAATATAAATTCTCATACGCCTTACTTTTATTTTCCCGTTTTTAAGTAAAGATGACAATCTTGAATAAAGGAAAGCGCCCAATTTTACTATTATGAACTTTCTACTGAAAGAATACAGTAAATAAAAACAAAACGTGCACAGAAGCTACTTATCAGAAATGTAATTCACCAATTTTCAAAAGTTATTCAAAATTGTAATGTTTATGAATCTTTATAAATACCAATATTTGATTTGCTTTTCAAGAAGACTCAAAGGCTCTCTTTCCGCTTGAAATGTACTTACATTTTCGTTTTTACATATAAACGGCATAACGCAAACTAGGGAAAGCTGTTTCATTATATAATTTTAGAGGCTCATGTATGGCCGGAGTTCTGATAAAGAGGTAGGAGTTGATTACAAAATATTTAACATGTACGCCTTGTATTTTAGTGTGTGTACCAAAATTGCCTTACATTATTTTTTTTAAATAATTAGAATCTGGAATAATAATTATTATACCATTGTGCTATAACAAGAAATTATTCCCTCACTAAGCATAATAATAACGTTTTGTTGAATATAAATAAATTTGTACAAAATATATATATATATAGCTATTTAGAAAGTCCTCATGGAATATATTTCAAACTGATTACTTTAACAATATCTAGCAGTTTCTGTGATAAAATTATTCAAAATAAAACTTTTAATTAATAACTTTTGTATGATATTAATTCTCCTTCTCTCTGTTGTATCTTACAAAACTAGTATTTTTTGTCATCCCCCACTCTACCAAAAAGATGTAAAAATTTATTATTAAATTTAGAATAAGCAAAATTATTTTTTTAAATATTAACTTTGATTCATAATATAATAAATACATTTACGCCAACTCCATTATAAGAAAATCAATTTTGGGAATAAACGAATAAATTTTACATACCCTGAACTCACGTCAACTGTTTATATTCATAGAATTTCAGTTTTGTGAAATATTCTTTCAAAAATAGTAGTCTTTTGATAAATATTTTTAAAACCCCGTAATGTATTTATTTAAATTTGCTTTCTAAAATCTCAGGTATAACTAAAAATTAAATAATCTAAAGGAAAAGGAGTTCAGTACCTTACGAATCATGTACTTGAGACCCACCGAAACATGTGAGAGGAGACAATATGGATTTATACCATTAATTATAATTTAACCTAGAGTGAAAGTCTATTTTTCCTTTTCTTACTGTAAAATCTGCTTTTATATCTTTTTAGCTTGAGGCAGCAACAATTTTATCTACAGATAATAACAAAAATAATTATTCATATGTCAAGTTATTTAGACATGCATGTACCAATTACTCCTAAATATTTCATACTTCTTTTTTGCCAAATGTTAGATGGTAATTACATTTTAAAATCCTTCGGAATATCTTTGATGCCCAAAAATCATAAGGCGTTTGAAGTCGATTATTGGGAACTCAATTTTTAATTTCAGAATTTCATCTTAAAACTCTTTTCTTCAGACAGAACTTTTCCCTCTCTGGTATAAAACTTCTTCACTTAAGTTCATTAGTTGACACATTCACATTAGTTGACTTAATCTTTTTTATTAACTCATAATGCATGCATTGTCTGTTATTTGATATGCCTGAGCACGTCATATTCTACATATTTCTGTAATTCCATTTGAATTTTTACTTAACATTTGAAAAATGGGAAACTAAACGTAAAAAGTTAGGAGATTTTAAACTATACCTTCGTGATTAATAAACAAATGTTTCATATTTAATTTCCTTTGCAAATTAAAATGTACCTCTTAGACCATTAATTAAAGACCTTCGCTGCGATTATTTGTAACAATGTAGTTAAACACCGTGTCTAGCCTTAATTACTCTGAAAATATCTCATCAATATAACTAATCTAATTATTACGAGGCCGAATTACTTACAATAGAAATAAACTTGCAATAACTACCTATTTATTTGTGATAATAAACTCATTATGTTAACTTACAGTCTTTGCAGTTTAACTTTAAATTAATATATATGTTTAAATTTCTTATCCTTGGAAATAATCGGTTAACGCACAGTTATAGAATGATTTACTTTACATTAAATCTTATCTAGCGTTTTATTTGTTTGGTGAGAGAGCTTTAAATGTTAATCTATATTTACCAAGGAATTGAAAATTTCTTATCATCTTAATCAAAAGCTAGAAATAAAAAGAAATGAAATTATGTTTGAGTTGTAATTTTTCGAATTAAATCATTTTTTAATGATTATAATTCACTACTGAATACGAGATAACAGTAAAATGAATAAAGTAGAAACAAGGATTTCTCACGAAAATGTATAAGTTGCTTAAATTAATAATAGAAAAAGGAATACCTAAAATTTAGAAAAGTAAGATCTTCTTAGAATAAGATTTATTATGAAAAATTATTACATTTAAAAAGTAAAGTAGTTTAATAATAAAACAACTCAACTGTTCTAATAA
>BMAW01116682.1:0-20713 GCA_019974015.1 Nephila pilipes
TATATATATATATATATATAATATATATATATATATAATATATATTATATTATGAAATTGAAAAATCGCTTTGATGAAAGCGATTTCTTCAAAGATGCAAATAATTCCATTTATCTTTAATAAAATATTACAGTAATTTTAAATTGAAGATATTTGTTTTTAGTGCCTTAATGAATCCTGAACACTTACTTTACCAGCCATTACGTAAATTTTGAAGAAGTGGTTGATTTCTAGAATGAGTCCAAACCAAAGCTACGAGACTGAAATATATGCATACTTTGGTTACTGAAATATTTGCTGCACAAAAGTTTTCGAAAATGGTTCAAAAGAAAACTTCAACAGATGTGAAAAAATTAACATTTACACTGTATTTTCTTCTCCTAAAGTGTCAGAGATATTAAATAAACTGTACAAAAAATATTCGCTGATTAGTGCATCACACAATAAAAACGTACAAAAAATACGAAAATGATTATAAAACATCATTTTCGATCATCATTTACAAGACCTCATCATCATTTACAAGACCTCAAAACAATCTATTCTTGTCTTTGAAAATGATAACGCTGTGTTGGAAAAGGTATAATATTTTCGGAAGACTGTTATTTTTTAAAAGGTAAGTCAAAATTTAATTTTTTTTCATCTGATGATTGAAACAATACTGCTCAGGCAAGGTAAAACTCTAAAATCAAATATAAAAGCAAATATAAAGCATGGTAATGGACATGGTGTGCAATGGGAGTTAACAGTGTTTGGGATTTAATGTCCATTGAAGTTACAGTGGTCCGAATAGTGTCTTTAGATTTTCAAACAGAAAATTTAAAGTATAATTAATGGAAGTTGTTTTTTGATTCAAGACAATGATCTAAGCACAACGCTTTGACAATAAAGGAATGATTATTGTATAAAGCGCAAAAGACTACTCATCGTCCCCAAAGCCGGGATTTCAACGTTATTGATTTAATTCCGACATTTGTGAGAGTATATTGGGAATAGATACAAGAGAAGGAGGTTAAAATAAAATTAGCTAAAAATTGACCCCCACAATATGCTGGATAATGTATCAACAGATTCCAATGAACAAACTAGCCGTTTTGATAAATTCGAGATATCAGCTGTAGTTTTAGCTGAAGAACATCGCATGAAATATTAAATTTTTTTTTAATTTAACAGTTATTTTGTGTTACATTGTGTAAGTGTAAATAGCTTTTTTTGGTGCTGAAAGTAAAATCCTCTCAATGTTCTAGAAATTTGTAATTTAGTTATGAGTTTTTTTTTTGTTGGAAAATCCTGTAAAATTGTTTGAATCCTCTATGAAATTTTATTTATTTTGAATTTCTTTCCTTTTAACAAGGTACAAATTATTAGACAGTGACATCTACTAAAGTTGCTGTTCAACTTTTCTTTTTTGTTCATTATATATATATATATATATATATATATATATATATATATGGTCACAAGAAAAATAAAGATCACAAGAGAAATAAAAGTATACATTTTTCATTCAATGTCATTCAATTAATTTTTCTTTTAATTTCCTACTTTAATTTATAAAAGCATTTGTATAATTGGTAACGCTTATTTTTATTTTTTATATTTATAATACTTAAAGCTAAGAAGATTTTTGATCGAGCTGATTTGCAGCATTTGATTGCACTTTGCTTGTATTGATGCAATTGTTTCCAAATAACATAAGGATTACTGTACAGATTATATATATATATATACATCCTGAATAATAATACTTACTTTATTTTATTAAAACATGTTATTTTTAATTAGTTATCAAACCTTCTGAAAAAAAGAGAGACAAACATCTTTTTTTTTCTTTTCAAAGTATAATTTTTAATTGTTGCTTTCTCTCAATTTGTGTCTTTAATTTTTTCATCTATTTTATTAACAACAAAAAAAAATAGATCTTTTTTTTTTTTAAATAAAAAAATGCCTCTGGTAATAATGATCATTTTCCATAATTTTTAAACATTTTTACTCTATTTCAGTCAATGGTGGGACTGAATAATTTTAATATCTTTTTTAAATCCGTATTTATTATTCAATACCATTTTGCATCTGCATTACGGTAAGATCCCGAAAAACTAGTGCGCCATGGTAGCCTAATGGTCATGGTCAGGAATTCCTTCGCCAGAATGGTTTCCTACCAGTCGGGGGCTCAAATTTTGATTCCTCTGAAGATCCGTCGAAAAAGAGACTGATGCACATTAAAAACATTTTGGCTTATAGCTTCACTAGGAAGTGGTGAGGAAATTCGGAGAACAGGATGGCAGCTCAGGTTAAGTCCTCGTTTCTTGATCGTGTTCATGAGCTCCTTCGCCAGTAATTGTCACGTTGCTTCTTACTTTTAATAAAAAGTCAGTCCAAAAATTAGGGTATGTCGTCACTATTCTCTGTATTTAAGCTTTACTTTTCAAGATTGATTATAAATACAGAAACTGTGCTCGAAACATTTTGAATTGATTGAATTTTCTTTAGAGTCGCACTTAGAAGCAGCAAGAGCGCTGTTAGTGATGGTATTCATAATTTCTTAGCAAGTGATATATCTTCACATGAAGAATGCTGATACATTTAATCAAAATACGACTGTCAGGAATTGTCATAATACGATTTCGAAAACCAACAAGCAAAAAAGATCAAACACCCAGGTTTATTTTCATTCCACTCGAGAACAGTCCTTTATTAAAAAGGTTCTTTCAGAATGGATGCAAGAAAATATTGTGTTATATATATTCTGTGTTCCTTATTAAAACACTGTTATTTAATGCATTACTACTTATTAGTCACCAAAGAGGTTATTGTTTTAATTAACCACAAAATGTCGTAGCTAGCGACTTTGCAAAATTTAATCGTAAAAGTTTTGCGTACATGTTTGATGCCTATTTTCACCAGTAATGAACTTAAATTTCAAAAATAAGTCACAATAAATTTATCCTATTCTTTTATTGGATTGAAATAAAATATACATAAAAATTAATCATTTTTTTTATCTCTGTTTATCAATCGATATTCATGTATTACCTTAAATTGTATGTAATCAGGAATCAAGATATAACTGAAAAGGAGTAAAATATTTCAGAAATTTAAGACAGATGTGATTCAGCCATTTTGCCTCAAGATTTTTGAACTACTTTTTAACTTGGCGTCTTTCTCGGAACGTTTCTGACTCAGATGATTTCAATATTAATTTTCCATTATTAGACAGCAAAGATTGTTATATAATAGATCACGTAATATAATAAATTAAAACAAACTCTATTTGATGCGCTGCAAAGAAAAGAGTCTCTTTGTCTGCTGCTTCGCAATCATTGCTTGTATTAATTTTTTGATGATCGTTAAAATTATGTTAGAAAGAAAAATCTTTAGAAGAGAAAACACTTTAAAGTAAATTTACAGAAATATTTCTGGAAGTCTAAAATCGATAAAATTTACTAGGATCCCGTAAAAACAAACAAACAAAAAAAAACAACTTTGATTCATACTGTAGAATTGACACTTCTTTTTTTCATGGAGAAATACTGAATGATTTTACTTTTGGACTAACTTGTGATGGCAGAGAAGTTATTTATGGAATCAATTTATCGGCTATAGATACGAGATTCTTTTATGTTAATCGAAAGCACGTGATATTCTGTTTCGGGAACAGTAAAGAATTCCTGCCATTTTTCCACATTCCTATACTGCCATAAATACCTTCGAGTCCAAGGTCAGGTATTGCTCGACCCCCCGCGTCCGCCCCTCATTAGCCGCTGCCCACTCCGGGACGAAGGGCTGCATCCGCATCGAGGTTCAATTTATTAATAGGGGTCGGGGGGGCTTCGTCCGCTCCACCCTCGCCGCACGACTCGCGCCACTCCTAGACACGAAGGAACGCCACGCGCGTTCTCTACCCTCCCACTCCACCAGGTATGTTGGCTCTCTTGGCGATGGGACAGGGAACAGGTATAAAATTATATTTAGGAGTGCCTTCGGTTGCACACATCTCAGCAACTTATCTGAACGAGAATATTAAATATAACTGCGTGCAGCAGTTGGTACCGTTTTCATTTTAATCTGTTCTTTTTTTTTTTTTTTTTAATTTTTTTAATCAACGTTTCGCTGAAACAGATATACACACCCTTGTTAAGATCAAGCACTACATAGATATACCTAGGAGAGAGTCACAGAAAAAACTATAATAGTTATGAATCCGAGAATTATTCCTATATTTATCAAACATTTTTAAAAAGGAAATGAATGAAAAGGAATAGAAAATACAATTTAAATTGTGTGTAGGAGTGTACATTCCTTAATTTAACAGTATTTGATTAGATTTTCATAGAAGTCAAATATGGAGTTACTATCTTTTCATGAATCGGACAGTTTGTCGACGAAATTTGTCGACATTCATACTTGATTAAATATACTAATAAATTAACATAAGACCAAACATGCCATTGCATTTTCTATTTATTCCCATCGTTCCATACCCCCAATGAATTAAGTCCGTTTTTACAACGTTTTTCTGAATTTCACTTGGTGTGTGTGTGTGTGTGTGAGTGTGTGTGTGTGTGTCATCAAATTTTCGATCGTTAATTTAACCAACTTCCCATCAAGCTAGAGCTTTGAAATTTCGGGAATCGTTCGTACTCGCCTAACAATGCAATATTTAGACGTTTGCGACAAGTTTTAACTAATATTTCAATAATTTTAATAAGTCAAAATATTCTTTCCTCTAGGCGCTTTTAGGATTGAGGAAAAAATTTCTTTCCCCCTCTGGGAGCACCGGGCACTCCCTACGCCACATGAGGTATCGTAAAACTTTTGTACTCACAAAGGGGAGATACTATCTCCCCTTTACTACCTCCGAAATAGTAAGGGTTGCTGACTTTTAGTCAGTAATCATTCGCAAGAAAGAAAGTTTCCAATATTTGGCACCATGTCTTATCGCAATAATTTTTTCTGAATTCTGGTTCCCATTTTTTTTTTAATAGAATGGCTTACAAACTTTCAAATGCATGTTTTGATTTTATGAGTATTATGAATTTTTTAATACGCTCACAAATGTCTCTTTTTTAAGTAAATTTTAAAGTTAAAAATAACCAACAGTTTTAACTAATATTTCAATAATTTTCTTTAATAAACTTTGCCACCATATAAAAACGTTGTTTTTAAAAGCGTTGGTTTTTATATCGAATTATTTCTGAATTTCACTTGGTGTGTGTGTGTGTCATCAAATTTTCGATCGTTAATTTAACCAACTTCCCATCAAGCTAGATCTTTGAAATTTTGGGAATCGTTCGTACTCGCCTAACAATGCAATATTTAGACGTTTGCGACCAGTTTTAACTAATATTTCAATAATTTTAATAAGTCAAAATATTCTTTCCTCTAGGCGCTTTTAGGATTGAGGAAAAAATTTCTTTCCCCCTCTGGGAGCACCGGGCATTCCCCACACCGCTTGAGGTATCGTAAACCTTTTGTACTCACAAAGGGGAGATACTATCTCCCTTTTACTATCTCCGAGATAGTAAGGGATGCTGACTTTTAGTCAGTAATCATTCGCAAGAAAGAAAGTTTCCAATATTTGGCGCCGTGTCTTATCACAATATTTTTTTCTGAATTCTGGTTCCCATTCTTTTTTTAATAGAATGACTTACAAACTTTCAAATGCATGTTTTGATTTTATGAGTATTATGAATTTTTTTAATACTCTCAGAAATGTCTCTTTTTAAGTAAATTTTAAAGTTAAAAATAACTAACAGTTTTAACTAATATTTCAATAATTTTCTCTAATAAACTTTGCCACCATATAAAAACGTTGTTTTTAAAAACGTTAGTTTTTATATCGAATTATTACAACATTTTTCTGTATTTCACTTGGTGTGTGAGCGTGTGTGTCATCAAATTTTCGATCGTTAATTTAACCTACTTCCCATCAAGTTAGAGCACTGAAACTTTGGGAATCGTTCTTACTCGCCTAACAATGCAATATTTAGACATTTGCGACAAGTTTTAACTAATATTTCAATAATTTTATAATAACGTAGTTTGTGTAGTAAGGTGACGCCATCTGTGGCAGATATTTTGAATTACGCAGAGAGAGTGATCTTAAAGAAGAGAGAGAGAGATGAGGATCTTTTACAAAGTTTTATCTAATATTTCAATAATTTTTTTAATAAACTTTGCCACCATTTAAAAGCTTTATTTTTAAAAATGTTGGTTTTATCTCGAATTATTATAGATACACTCACACAACGACGGGGGAAAAATTAATTAACTGCTATTACAAAAACATTTTCCTGATTCTTAACGCTTTGCTCCCGATCGAAGTGTAGATTAATGCGTACCTCATAACATTAAATGTAAGTGGAATTCAAATCTTCCCATGATATGATGTGAATACTAAAAGGCGGAGGGGTACAAGCCTAGTTGTCGTCTTTGTGATTTAATCCTGCTTTTTCAGATAACGAGGTCCATCACCAATAGCTCTCATGTTTTCTATTCATCTGCCCACTTTTCAAAAGAAGAAGATGGGGGGCGGGTGAGAAACGACTCTCGTAACTCATCGTTTTCCACAATTTATTTTTTTTTATTTTTTTTTTTTTTTTTTTGATCTTTTGAATACATTTGACTTCATGCATCTTCAAAGTTTTGTTTATCAAGACGGAACCTATGCATACACACTGTGGACCTTCGGGTGGTGCACTACGCATGCTGAGACTCGTTCCTGTGCTAGTCTAAAAGGTATCGGGGCCAAATCTATAATGCATCCATACCTACTTTTAATTCGGATCGATATTACTTAGAAGATATTTAGATCTATTTATTGAAACATGATGATTTTTAGCACTAGTCAACTTTTCAGCTCGTTCTTGCAAATATTGACCAGGTGGGAGATAGGAGTCGAAGACGACTGATCGTCAGCGCCCCTTAATTCATCTTAGATAAAATCGTATGCTTAGATCTCCTTAACACCCAACGGTAGGTGATTCGGACCCAGTTTAGAATCATGGCTCCAGATTCAAATTATTGAAAATTCATTGAATTGTATCGATGTATTGAGCGTTTTCGGCTTCTTATTTCTACAACACAAAGTTCCAAAAATCACAGATAATGTGTCCTTTAAATTTGAGCCGCTATTGGTCGACGAGGTCTACATTTGAGCTAGCATCCACACTCTTGGAAAGGAACTGTTGAGGGCAAGTTTTCTCTAGAGTTGGTTGCCTACAAGAGAGTTGAAAGTTAAATGCTGTTTTTGTTAAGAAATTTAGTAAGGTTTAATTTAATTAGACATTTTTCATTAGTAAAGCAATTGAAATTTTTACGTTACATGAAAAAAAAAGTGCTTCAATCATGGTGTAGTAAATAGTTAGGATTCCTCAATAAGGGGCAACGAAAGCTTTCATACGTCAAACCCCAGTTACTCTCAGTTTAATATTAAAGCAGAGCATGGGAAGTCGTAATTCTTTTTCAAATAGAAAAATATAACGTCTTAAAAATATTCTGACTTTTTTATCCCATAGAATATTGGAAAAGTAATGATAGCATATCTTATTATATTACTATTTTCTGTTTCAACCAATCTATTTTCTCGGAATAAGGTATGTCCCTTAATTCATCTTTGGAAATCTATATTAACATCTGAAATCTCAGTGTTGAATATATTTTAATTTTATGCCGAATACAATTACACTACTGTGCAAAAGTTAAACATTTTTGGAATTATGAGAATAATGAGAGAAATATAAATTGGATTTGCGAGTGTAAAACGGAATAAAACAAGAAAATGCAAAAGAACGATAATAATCACTTTTATTATCCAAATACACAGTTTGAAAGAAAACTGGGTATAAGAGAAATTCACAATTTAGTGAAAACAAATGAGATAAAAAGGTAGTGCTGCAGTTTAATAAAGTAAGTGGTCACCTCTAACAGCGCATTGGTCACCTCTAACAGCTTTCGACACAGAATGGTTTCCCATACTTGTTATGATATTGGGGATATAGGCTCAAAGAGTTTCACACACCAAAAAGAGCTCTTTTCAAATCTGGAAAGAAGCTTACGTGTATTTTCTCCAGCATATCCCGTACATGCCTGATAGAATTCAGATCAGTCGAGTGAGTAGGCAATGATATGCGTTGGATATTTCCAGTTTCATGGAAATCGACGATCAGGCTTGTGGGGTGACAAGGCCCGTTATCATCCATAAATAGGAAGTTGGGACAGACAGCACCTTGAAACAGCAAACATAAGACTCATGAACCTCGTCTCTGTATGTCTTAACAGTCACTTACCCTGTTTCAAAGATTTGAAGGTCTGTTCAGCCTTACAGTATGATGCCTGCCCAAACCTTGATGGAAAACGATGTCTTTCCGTGATATTTCACTGGTTAAAACGAGTTCCACGTTCTCACCATATCGTTAGCTAAAGAGTGATTAGACTTAAGCGAGATTCGTTATTGAACATTACGTTGGCCTACTGTCCCAAACTAAAGTACTGATGTTCCAAAATCCAGTTTAAAGAGCGCATTTATACATAGATGTGAAGGAAATGTAAACTGCTGATTGGCTGACGTGGGAATCAACATGATTGAGTCTACTGTAAACAGTTTGTCTAGAAACTTGAGCTCCCTAGGTGGTTGTGAGCGCGTAGATGGATAATTGAGTCAGTTCTCTGGCCCATCTATTCATCTGACGACACACAATTATTGCCAGATATCAGTCTTAGTGAACAGTTGTGATTCTTGGCCGACTTAGTATTGGCCTTCGGTTAACATTTCTTGCATTTTGAAGCCTCTGCCACAGTCTTGATATCACATACAGAGGCACATTAAGAATTCGAGAATGATATCCATCTTCCATTCAGATTCAAGTAATCCAACAATTCTCTTCTTTTTGCAAATATGTCCAGTTGTCATCTTTGTGCCATCATCCGTTCTGTTTAATTGTTATCAACGTTCCTTCGCACATGAATTGGACGAAGCCTGTGGGAATTGCTTATACCGAGTAAATCGGTTTATCCGCGTTTCGACGTGGGCACGTGTTTTGCACATAAGAACGTCGATTGAAATATTTTGCATAAAGACAAATTTTCACTTTCAACGCATGATTCTCCATAAGTTATTTCGAACAAATTCACCAAAATGTACTAACTTTTTTCACATTTTACGAATCATTCTTAACTTTTATGCACCAATGTACAAGTGGAAAATTCCTAATTAGTTATGCATTAACTATTTTATTACTGGCCAGAAATTAAATTGTAAGTCAATTCAGATAATGTTTAAATGTAACACGAAAACTTACAAAAAAAAACCTATCTTATATTTCTTATTATAGTAAATTGATCAAATAATTTTTTCCTCAAGAGTTTCACAATAAGGATCTGATTTCAAATGATGTATTCGAATTTGTTCTCATCAAAAGGCAACATCAAAGAAGCTTTATTCTCTTTTTCATCTCAAAGAGTATAAGGCGTTTGAAGTTTATTAGGACTGTATCAGCAATGAAGATGGATATCAATCTTCAACGGACTGAGATAAATATTTTTTGCGTTCAGCAGAGTCGAGTATTTATAAATAATGTAAATATATTTGTTTCAAATATTAAACATTATATTTGAGCAATACACCTACTTCAGCATATCAAAATGTCCTAAAGGTATACCATTTACCGTTTCTTTGTAATTTTTCAGCTGTTGATGTCAATTATTAATAAAAATGATAAGTCTACCATACTTAATTGTAAATTTACATATGAATAATTTTTGAAAGATTTTTTTTTGTAAATCAAAGTATTAAATTCTAATTTAACATTACATTAGCCCTTCGGTGATTACGATGGATCGATGTCCTAACGACACTGACAAACATCACTCATGTCATCTTATCATCAAATATTGCTTATGTTCACGCTATAGGGACAGTCTAAGACGCAATATGTTGAAAGTAAAATGGTTGAGAATGTTTTTCATTTTAAATCGATTTCAATGTTATAGGTCTGTGGTCGATTAAGAAATATGTCAGATGTTTGTTCATGACTCGCAATTTAAAATTATGTAATTGTAGGTCATAACTGTTTAGTAAGAACTCAAGTATCAGATGTATTACCAGTTATATCAAGAAGCTGACCTTAAATCATACGCTTCAGGAATGGATGTGGAGGAGGAGGAGGGGGGGGGGCTTTCAGATAATTTCCATAGAAATTTGTCATTTTGATGAAATGATCTGGCATTTCTAAATTAGTAATAAAATGATTAACTCAATAAGTATTAATAAGGTTATTATTTTTATACATGTTTCTTTTAATTTATTCAAATAACATAATTTATTCATTGTATTGATCCTAATCTCAATGGAAGACATACTATCTGTAAAAAGATATTTATTTTTCCATTTATTATTAGTTGTTGCCCATCTAAAACAGGAAATATATTTTATCTCCGTATAAAAACTTTATACAATTATTTAATTTACATGTAAAAACAGTTTGTTATATATCTCTGCCGATGGTGCACTCCGAAACTGAAGACCTTCTCCAATCCTGAACTTATCAATGCACACCTCCCAAACAGACGGTCTTTCAATTTTATTGGAAGTATTATACATATTGTGGATTTCCAATGAATTTATCAATATGGAACTAACCAGTTTATAAAAGGGAATCACGGTCGGGAATTTATTGTTATGTATTTTCTAAATTCGAGATTTTATAAATAGTTCTTTAATTGATGTAAGAGCAATAACGTTACAAACTAATGTAAGTATTTGGACATTTTTCCGTCTGAAAAATGGGTTCGAATTCGGGGATTGTTTGAAATTAAGCCTTATACACTTTGCACTGTAGAGGCTGTATAGGGTTGGGTAATAAAGTGTTAATATTCCCTTTCTCCAGATGATATTTGATAGTCGTAAGTTAAAAATAGAGAAACAAATATCTTATTATCCAACATTTGTTGCCTATTATTTCTATTGTTACCTCGACCACGACGGGGAAAAAATAGCAACCTCACCCTACAAAGGCATAAAAAGAAAAAAAAAAAAAAAGGTGAAATATATTTTAATGAGTCAACACCTCGAGATCCCCTCCTGCATCCACTGAAATACCTATCATGGGGAGCGCCTTGAATATGAATATATGATGAAAGTGAAACAGATGCGGTTCAGATGTCGTTCGGTTCCTCTACTTCGGTTCTTCGGAAGAATTTTTTCTCTCCCGCTGAGCTGAACGGGTTGGAGCAACTAAGAGTCCCGGAACAGCAAATATTACTCTAAGAAATAGTGTAAAATATTTAATTCGTCCGTTTCTATACTGGGAGAGAAACAGAGAAGATTACAGAAACCTGGTTGATAGAATATTTGCCAAGTAGCTTGAGGGTCTTTTTCACCCCCCGATTCTGTTGATCACTAGAGCACAAACATATACCTGAAAAATTTAAAAACTCGAATTATCAATCTCCAGAACAGATTTATTATTACTTATAAATAGACAATAATAATTATGGCCGTGCTACCTAATAATTAAGCCCTAGTATTAATAGCACCTAATAATTATGGCCTAGTGATCAAGGTCGCCGACTTGCGGCAAGCGTTGTTTCCGTCTAATCATCGGTTCGAGTCCACTAAAGACCCAACATTTAGCAGGGTTGCTGCACGTTAAATCTTTAAGGATACCAAGTCCTCCCGATTGCGTGGTGGGGAAGTTTGACGATGTGCTAACTCAAGTGTCGTCCTCGTCAATTCAGCGAGGTTCAAAATTACCAAGTCTGTTGTCAATGGCCTTCGTGTCCTTTTTCAGTGCAACCTTAATAAATAGTCGCAATCACATCCATCACTTAATAATTAAACTATTATATGCATAAAAAATTTCTACTTTAACTTTACTATTACGCATCGTGAGAATAATAATTCATTGAGATTTGTGAGCAATAGTCAGGAAGACATTTCTAACAGAAATATAGCATTTTTTAGAAAAATGGTGTAACTAATGTTCAATTTCCTAAAATGTTTCAACACCAAAATTTCATAAGAAACCTATAAAATTTAAAACTGTTACTAATAGTTCGAATACTGCGTCTTTATGTATTCTTGCTGTTAAAAAAAATTATACAAAATATTACTGATAATTTGGAGAGTTCTTCTATTATTTAAAAAAAACAGTGTTGATAGTCAAATATATTAATAATAAATAGATTTATGTTATTTATATCTATGATTTCAAAGATCTTTTTAATTCTGTTCATATAGATGCTCTTCTAAAAGCTTTAAAAAAGATTTATAAGAAATTTAATATTAATAAAAAAATTGCATGAAAAATATAATTTTTTAGTGAAGTAAAGTTAGTGTTAAAATTAAATTAACAATTTTTATAATAAAATAAACAAACAGATAAATGTTATATCGTAAGAGGGTCCTGGAAGTAATTCTTTAGCCAATATTTATCTACATTATTACGAAGATAATTTTCATAGAGTGTTAAAAGTTTTAGAATTTTTAGATGCTTTGATGATGTTATTTTCTTTCAAATTGATTATAATAAAGATCTTAAACCTTTTATTTTTATCTTGAATATTTAAAATTATTGCAAATAATATTAATGTAAATGAAATGGAATGTTTAGATATTTCTTTAAAATTAGAAAAAATAATAAAATTTTGAGAAATATGTGCGATAAAGAGGCCCGTTCTCCTTCAGAATTCATAAAATTCCCTTATTTCAGATTTTGTTTGGATGATAATTTTCCTATTATATAGTTTTGTTGGTAGAAATTTAAAATATTATTACTATAATTTTTAGTTTTTCTTTTTCTTATTTAAAAAACATGTTTTTAATTTATAATTATTTTTAATTTTATTTTATTCTTATTATGTTAATAATTTTTTTCTGTTCTTGCTGTCTTTAAGCATCTTATAAATAATTTTTTGAAATATTATTCTTTTTCTCTGATAGATGGCATTACTATATTTGGCTTTACTGATGGTAAAATAGCTGTAAGTTTTTGAATTTTTTTTGTTTATTGTACGTTATATCTCTATGTAAGTATTTAATTTTTTGATATGATCATTTAAATATTGGATAGTTCTTTATTTTTATCTTTCTTTAATGTAAGGGTTTTTCTATTTTTAGCCATCCAATGGGATATTGTTTTCTATATCCTATAAATGTCGTACCTGACCACTTTTCAAAAATTGATCTTGTTTTTGTGTATATTTTTTATGTCTGCTTTCACCAGTAACGAACTTAATTTTTAAAAATACGTCAGAATAAATTTCTCCTGAATTTTTACATTTAGCGTAAATACATTCAATTTAATAATTTATCGTTCGCTTTAATTTTAATGGCATTTAGCTTAAATATATTCAATTTAATAATTTATCCTTTCCTTTAATTTTAATATCGGAAAAGTTTACTATTATCCAATGCTCGATTTTTCATCATTTACTTTAATTCTTATGTTTAATTGAGTAATTTAAAAATAATCATAAAAACAGCGCACCTCGGGGGCTAAATCCGTTCTTGGCAAAACTTTGCATAGAGCTTTTAATGTTGCATGTGTTTTTTTTTTTTTTCCTAGTGTTATTTGATCCCTCTCTTTTGATTTTTGATACATATTTTATCTAATGATAGTTCCATATTTTTTTATATAAAATTTTTTGTGTAGGTGAATTCGACCCGTAAAACTACAAATCTGTTTTGAGCCAGATTCAGAATTTCCAAATGTTATTATATTGTTATCATTATATTTTTTTAGCTTATTTCTCCCCTTTGTCTTAAAATTATCTTCATGCCTAGATTTGTACTTTTGTTTATTTTGTGATTTATCCTTCTGCTTATTTTCTTGCTTTCGTTCGATTATATTCTCTTTCTTATTAGTTTAGTAATGTAACTTTTTTTTTGCTATTAAAAATATGTTTTATTTTTCGTCTCTAATCTAAATAAATTTATATGTAAGTAGTCTTTGTAACTTTAAATTATTCTATTTAGTTAATTTAGTTCATATATTTTTAAACATATTTGAACTACTTTATTATTTTCAATTATTACTCTCTCTCTCACACACACACACATACACACCCAGATATATATATATATATATATACATGAAAGGACTTAACCTTTCTTTCAATTTATATTTAAATAAAACAAGTCGAGGCGAAGTTCAAGTTTAACTTCTGTTTCTTATTTCATTTTCATTAAGAGAGAGGCAATAACATGATGATGACGCAGCGCAAGTTACGTTCATTAGATTTCGTGCATTGCATTGCATACATTTTCTGCAGAAGAGCAGCGCAGTGTCGAACCTGAACGGCTGAAGCGAAAGGGGAAGGATTTTTCACTGCGTTTCTTTATATACAAGGGATTTTTCCCTTCAGACCACGCGGTGTAGGGACTTTAACTGCAGACAGAAGGCCTAGTAGGAATTATCCCTGTAGTTCTGAACCCATAGCAACAGCTGACAGTACAGGTTTTAAGAGTGCGTGATTGCATAAATTAAAGTTGGAATGGTATCATGAAATAAGAATGAACGCATTACTTTTAAATGTAAGAATGGGAAAATTTAGGAAATTATTATGCAGTGAAACTATTGCAACTATATATATATATATATATATATATATATATATAATCAAAAGAAGCTACATGTTGTATAGTGAAACATATGGTCGGTGCAGTATCACATATAAAAGTTTAATTATAGCTGTAAGCCCTTTAAATAAAAATAGTTTTTATAAATTTTAAAAAAAATGTATCAAAAATTACAAAAACAGTAACAGAGTGTTTAATTTTTAAAAATTAACAAATTACTACTTTCAGAATGTTATAAAAAATTTCAAAAGCTGTTTATTACAGTTGTAACGCCATCTATTTACTGTCCAAAAAAAGGCTTATATAATAATCATATTTGCATAATCCAAAAAGTTAAAATTTTTCATTTGTCATATATATATATATTTAACTTTTTTGCTTTTTCCAATTAAGGTGGAATGAATTAACTTTATTTTCCTTTAAAAGATAAATTTACATAAAACATAAAGAACACTTTTTGTTAGTATTATTATTTGAAGCAAGCTATGAATATCGAATTATAGTCAGTTTTTTAGCGACATAATGTAAGGATTTAAATACGGTCCTTTAATTATATGATTTATAGCAGTAAAAATCCTGTTGAAAACATGCGACTTAAATCAAAAATCGTGTCAGACATTAGCCTCGTACTTGTCGTTCTACTCGTAAGTTTCAAATTTAATGCAAGGGGTGTTCAAATGAAAAGGTACGAAACGACACTGTGGGTATAAATGAAGACTTTATTCAAAGTTTACACCATGGGCCTGTGCAAAACGATCCCATTGGTTAACGAGACCAAGGATTCCTTGTTCCCAGAATTCCTGTGGCCGTGACGAGACCCAGTCCTTCACAATGTCTATTAGTTCGTCGTCCGAGTTGAAGTGCTTCCCTTTCAAATGTTTTTTCAGGGGACCAACACACGGAAATCGCAGGGCGGCATGTTCGGGCACTAGGGCGGATGGTCAAGCTATTCCCACTTGAACTTGGGAGCGTGTGTGATCTGGAGACGAGAGTGGACGCGTGTTATCACAGAACAGAACCACACACTCCCTGAGCAGCCTCGGTCTTTTGTTCTTGATAGACCTGCATAGACTTCGGAGTGTCTCTCAGTACTTATCGGAGTCAATGGTTCTGTGCTCGAAGAATTCAACAAGTAGCGGACCTTGGACGGCGCTCTCTATAAAAGTCTCTACTCTCTTCTGCACATGCGGGCACCATCGCATGCTCCAATCCACGACTCCATTCGCATCCCTAGATATCTCGCTACGTTCTCCCATAGCGCATAGATAAATAATTCGATATAAAAACCAACGTTTTTAAAAGCAACGTTTTTATATGGTGGCAAAGTTTATTAGAGAAAATTATTGAAATATTAGTTAATACTGTTAGTTATTTTATCTTTAAAATTTACTTAAAAAGAGACATTTGTGAGCGTATTAAAAAATTCATAATATAAAATCAAAACATGCATTTGAAAGTTTGTAAGTCATTCTATTAAAAAAAAAAAAATGGGAACCAGAATTCAGAAAAAATTATTGTCATAAGATATGGCACCTAATATTGGAAACTTTCTTTCTTGCGAATGATTGCTGACTAAAAGTCAGCAACCCTTACTATCTCGGAGATTGTAAAGGGGAGATAGTATCGCCCCTTTGTGAGTACAAAAGATTTACGATAACCTCATGCGGTGTGGGGTGTGCCCGGTGCTCCCAGAGGGTGAAAGAAATTTCTCAATCCTAAAAGCGCCTAGAGGAAAGAATATTTTGACTTATTAAAATTATTGAAATATTAGTTAAAACTTGTCGCAAACGTCTAAATATTGCATTGTTAGGCGAGTACGAACGATTCCCAAAATTTCAAAGCTCTAGCTTGATGGGAAGTTGATTAAATTAACGATCGAAAATTTGATGACACACACACACACACACACCAAGTGAAATTCAGAAAAACGTTGTAATATGTTACTGGTTACGTTGTTACGAAGTTTCATACCTTTTCATCTGAACACTCCTTTTATGACTAGGCACTGATGTCCTGTTATTTATATTCTCCAAAATATTTGAAAAATAAAAACTCATTTGTTTCCTTTTTACATAAAGTAAATCTTAAAAATTCAGAGCCTCTTGTGTATATATATATATATATATATATATATACATACACTTAAGTGCATTCGTTCTGCTAAGTCAACAGACACGCCTTCAACGAAGAAAAGTTATTTTATATTGTGTCAAGTTTAAAGAATCCCCTGTTTTTAAAATTATAAACAATGAACATTTCAACATTGATATACCAATATATTTATGTATTTTTTTTATACAAAGAAAAACTTTTTAAAAACTTTAAATTTTTAACACAAATTTCTTCTTATTTTTATTAAAATACTGTGCAATATCGAAATTTATAATCAATAATTGGGGGGGGGGAGATTATTTTCTCTGTATAGGAAATTACTTCATTTCACAATGTGCCAAATATGAGTACTACGAATAGAGCAGATTTTGAATTAATAGTGTGTCTGCGATAATCATGGATCCGAGTCTTGATCCACTGAAGATCCGAAGTGTAGTTGGGGCTGATACATGTTAAATCTTTCGAGGCTCAAAGTCTTCTCATTGATGTGGTGTGGAAGTTTAGAAATGGAGGTACCAGTTCAGATACTGATCTCGGCACATGATGAAGGTTAAATTTACGAGGACCGACGCCAACGGTCCTCGTGTTGTTTCTTAGAGGGACGTTAATGAAAAATAATAAATCAATCTACACGAAAGTGAAGACTGGCATCATGGTGACGCCCATAAACTTATTGGCTACAAATGCGTGATTGCATTTGTCATATGAGCGTGACGTCGCTCATGAATTGAGTCTATTGATAATTTTCCTTACTAAATGTAATTTTATTTACGTATTATATCGTAATGTTCCACTATCCTCAGCATAAGTTTTTGTTTGAGAAATGTTGACACAAAGAAACCTTGAGCGGATAATTAAATGTGACGTGGCACGCATGCGAATTTAGTTTTTGCCTATCACTGATAAAGATCACTGAAAGGAAAGAAAATAAACTTTTAGAGCGGTCAAAAAATGGATGTGAATATCGATATGCAACTGTAATGCTTGCAGAATCAAGATTCTTCGAATAATGACAAATGCCCCATGTAGAATTATGAATAATGTTATTTATAGTGACCTTATCATAAAAAATAGTAACTTTCGTAATTTATATACATAACCTGTTTTTCAAGCATATTTCCATTCTCCCTTGGGTCGTTAATATAGCGTTAATAGAATTGTGAACATCTTATGAATGAATCGTGACTTATGTAAATTAGAATAGAAGTAATGCGGTGTAGTGAATAAGATCCATGGGATTCGAGAGTCGTTCAATATGTCTTCAGAAAATCCAAGACATGGGGCTCGTAGCATCTAAAATTGTTTGTTTTTGTAAGAAATCATGACTCATTAGATAGCTGTTTAAGTCTCTGTTATTTCCCTCGTATGGTTTCATTTTTATTGTAGATTGAAAAATTCCATTTATTCAGAAAAATGGGAAAAATTGAGTTTATCGAGTGGTGATTAAACATGTATTTAAAAGGCTTAACACCGAAAGAAGATCAAAGCTGAGTTGGATGAAATTCATAGCACATTTGCTCCTGAGTTTGCAACTTTTTTATAGTTGGGTAAATGAGTTTAAACGTGGCCGTACATCCTAAAAAGATAAATGTCTTTCGGAACGTCCAATCTAAGAGACTACTTCCGGAATGATTGACAAAATCCCCGATTTGGTTTGGAGTGATCGAAGAATGAAAGTGTGCGAAATAGTTCAGGCCACCGGCATATCGCAAAGTACAGGTGTTTTGAATCTTGCACGAAAAATTGGGTGAGAAAAAATCTCGACAAAAATTGCTCTCTGTGAAAAATAAACGCAATCGTGTGGTCGACTCTGAAATTATTTTGGCGCTTTTTCGTCGCAATTTTGGCGAGTTTCTACTTTGATATATAACTGTGAACGAGACACGGAAGAGATCATCGCCCAAACAGATGCTTATTTTCAGGACCTTCCGAAATCTTGCTATTTAGATGACTTTAAAAAGTTAGAGAAAAACTTCGAAATGTGTATACAGCTGAAAAGAGCCTATGTTGGAAATATTTTTGTAAGAAAAATTAAATTTTTACCTAAAATAATATGTGTTTCTAAAAACTAATATTGAGCGACCCTCATAATTACATCAAATAATAAAAAAGTAAATCTTGTATATCACAGGAAAAAAAAGGCGATAATCAACCCACCTCCTAATGACGCGATCATTGTACATATTTCTTGAACTCTTTGTTTGTGTAGGATATTTTACTATTTTGTCGTTCAATTGAGGCCATTTTGGCGCTTTTTCGTCACAATCCTGGTAAGTTTCTGTGTCAATACATAACTGTGGACAAAACATAAATACATTACTACACTCCAGAGACAAAGGAACAATCAAAACAGTGGGTTTTGCAGGTTAACGGGCTTTGAAGAAAGCGAAGGCGATGAAATCGGCCAACAAGGGGATGATCACGGTTTTTTTTAGATGCACGCGGAATCCTCAAGGCTGATTACTTGGAAAAAGAAAATCAATAACTGGCGAGTATTATGCATCGTTATCGCACTGACTAAGAGTGAAGAAATCAGGAAAAAACGTTTTCTCATTTGAAAAAGAGAGACCCTCTTCCATTAAGATAATGCATGGGTCCACACGGGCTAATTTACCATCTGCAATTTAGCTCTCTTTGGATATACTTTCTCATTTTACTTTCTTCTGTCAAACTTTCTCTTCCTAAGCTTTCTTAGCGCAAGAGTTAACTCGTTGGTACTCTCTAACATCTAATTTTAGTAGTCTAACCATGGGCACCAAGTTTTGAATTCCGTTAGGGTCAACAGAGATTCTCTAAGTGAAAAATATCTAGATAACGAATGCCTTCATAGGCTTAATTACGTTTATTTAGAGACATACACTCATTACACTTAAGGAGAAACAATTAAGTATTAACATAATAATATACATTTACGCAATTCTCGGGGTGGAATACCATGTTTACTAGTTTGCTCCTCCGCCTGGAATGTTTGTTATTTTCTCTTCAGTCGTTACAATTCCTCCGGCGACCGCTAGGTAGCGCGTTTAAAAGCAAAGCGGTCGCAATACTATAAAATTTCTTGAAATTAGAAATCTGCCGACAAAAGAGTGAAAGGAAGTTAAAGTCTAGTATATAAAAGAGAAATGAAATTATTTTTGTCCAAAAAGAAACAATATTTACCACATGTACAAAAATTCAATTAAAATTATAACATGTTAAATAAGACTCTCAAAATTCATAAAATAATTATATTTCGTTCTTGCTAACTGACACAAGATCATTCGAAACATTAGTAATTTGCTTTCATTTCTCATAGTAAATTAATTATTAATAGATTCTGAATAATATGTTTGTTGAAAAGTTAAATCTGAATAAATTAGTAAAAGTAGAGGTAAAAAACAATTGCTCATCTTTTTTTCGAAAATAAAAGAATAATTAATTAGATTTATATGAAAGTAAATTAAGTACCCATAATTTGATAATTTATAAGAAATAATATGGCAATTATTTTTTTTAAAGAAGGGTATCATTATTGCATAATAATATTTCTTATTGCACTTGCAAAAGACTCCTAAAATTCGAAAATATTCCTTCTCAGCATTAACCCATCGCAATATTCAATTTAGTAAAGAGTTATTATAGTAAAAAATTTTCGCTAATGTGGCGCTTTTTCAGCTAATATTTGTTCATACTTGCTTGTTCAAAATACCCTTTTCTCATTTACTTTTCATTCACAGTTTTTAAACGCCTTACACAAAATAATTTACTTATACAAAAAACAATATTTTTAAATATTTTAATATGGATATCTACAAAAATTGCTGTGGCTTATTCAATATCTATAGTCATATCTTCACGTATTGAAATCAAAGTTCCTGTTAAAAATTGAAATATATAAAAAAAATCATTCACAAATGTGCATTATAATGCAAATTATAACATGTTCATTTGTAATATAGAAATGCATTAACTAAACGGTCAAATTTTTCCTGTGGATTATATATATATATATATATATATATATATATATATATATATATA
>BMAW01116682.1:23713-51007 GCA_019974015.1 Nephila pilipes
AATTTTCTTGATATTTTATGTATAGGTTCCAAAATATAATATTATCGACTGCCCAGCGAAGCGGGCGGGTATCAGCTAGTATATATATATAATAAGAAATTAGAAGAGTAGAAAAAACAAATTATCAAGAAATTTGAATAATTTTTTTTGGAAAATATTCAGAGGAGAATAATACATTTAATGTTCTAATGGGCTTTAGGCTGTTAAGATCCCCATCAACAAAATATAGTATTAAAAAATGTTTATAACACCAAAAAAATATAAATTGAAAATTTTTTGATGATTTAAATAGAAAAAACAACACCAAAAAACGAATACATATATAGTCCATTATTAAATTCGGAAATTTGTATATTATATAGTTTACGATTTCGGAATTTCTTGCAAGTAACATTTGTAGGTATTTTAGAGAGATATTTATATAAAACAATATATGCAATATACATTAAAGGAAAAAAAAAGATTCATCGTAACTTTCTTATCAAATTATACGAAGTAATCCACTATTTCAGATAATTTCTTGCAAAAGATGCGATAGCTTAAAATTTTTAAGTTGTAATTTTACTAGTTTAAAAATTTTAATCACTAACTTCATGCACGGATCTTTGTCACTTTTTAACGCGTTAGGCTTGATACATGGGGATACCCATATTTTATCCCGATCTCCAGCGATCTTCATATCCATCCGATATACTCTTTATTGTCCGAACTCATTTCAAATAACTGAATATAACGTGGTTATCATACAAGCACTGCTTTCAGTCGTCTGTCGTTGTGAAGGGCACTAATGACAAAGTTTTATGACTAATCCTTGCGTGTTCTGCGCACTCATCATTTTGAAGAAAGAGTCATTATTGTTCTAACACTTACCATAAGCAATATTAATAAAGTAGTAAGCAACGAGATGCGATTAAGACGAAGGGTGGCTTAAAAAAATCAAGTTATAAAAATTGAATTTTAGCTTTTTTTTTTTTTTTAAAATTTTAAAATTTTTTTTTTTTTTTTTTTTTTGGAGGGGGGAAGACATATTTTTCAATGTATAAAATAGTTGGTGGATGACTGCATATTTTTAAGGTAATAATCGTTCTCAACGCATGAAAATGTGCTAAAGAGCATATTTTCATCCATGTGTCAAAAATCTTGTTACATAGTGCTATCATAGTCCTTATTTTAGCACATCTCTGTACAAAGCTAAAAAGGAAGTGATGGTGAACCCATTTACTGTAGCTCAAAACTTCTTTCCCCTCCCGTTACCCTGCATTTAACATCAGTTGTTTGAAGATCGAAAATTGTGTATCAGAAACTTATAATGTGAACATTTCTTCACACACAGACTCTGTACAAGATTAAGAGAGAGCATAGATTACATTCCTCTTACACATGACTAAGTGCAAAACGAGACAATATGTTATATACCCACAATTTTATTTCGGCGATTTTTCTCGCGTCTAACATTAACTGTTCGAAGAGAAAGAGGCATTTTAACAACTTGCAACATGGCGATTACTACACCCAAGCTCTCTCGTGTATATCGGGCACTTTGGCGCAAGAAATACACACGGCACACATCAACATTTTTAAAAAAAAAGTCTTATGCTTATAACATATAACTGTTATGAAAAAGTGCAATCGCGGCAGAACGAGATTTATTCACGGAGAACGTGAAGAAATAAGTATATCTTGCTCCAAGGTTGATAATTGACTCCATTATAACGTTTGGATTTGCTCAATTGACGAAGAACAATGACACGGTTTCTTATAATTTTGAACCGCGCGTTTATTTTATTTATATTAGTTTATTCATTCAATTGAGCATATTAATGAATTATATTAATATAAATAAATTATATCATTTTTTTTATTAAAAATACATCGACATGAAAATTGATTCAATAAAATTTTCCTTCTCTAATAATTATGGTACGTAAATAAAACAGCATAAAATTTTTAAAAAAATTTTCTTTTGAGCATATTACAAATGTAATAATTAGCAAGTAATTTTCAAACTTTTTAACAAAAAGAAAATAACCCCACGCGGGGTTTTAGCAAAGGACATCGTAATTTACAGCCAGTATTAAGGGACGAATTGATACCTCCCTCTCCTAACTTCCCCTCCTCGTGACTCGTGAGGACTTGGGGACTTCTGTACGCCAGGTTTTAAGGCTCCAGTCTACAGTCTATTTTGATTTCGTCAGCTTAATGTTAATCCTATGGAATTTCGACTTTCGTTCTCAAATCTTTATTACTTGATCTATTTGAATGCAATACAACGCATCTGAAAGAACAAAAAATAATGAAGGCTTCTGCGGAATTACTTCCCCCCCCTCTGATTCTTAATTTTTTTACCCCTATTTCAATTATTCATTTGTGAATTTTCCAAATATCAAAAAATATTTTAAAATATAAATTGGAAGAAAAAGTGTTTCCACAGAAGCCTTCATTATTTTTTGCTCTTTCAGGTGCTTTTTATTTCATTCAAAAAGATCAAATAGTAAATATTTGAGAACGAAAGTCGAAATTCCATAGGATTAATATTTAGTTGACGAAATCAAATTGACTGGTAGACGGGAACCTTAAGTGGAATCAAATTTTAATTAGAGCTAAAAATCCTCAGGGGTCATCTTCGTCACTTGACCATGATTCAAAATAAATAGTTCAGTCCACAATAATCCGGGTGTTTCGTCTAGTTTCGACGTTAATAAAACAATCCATCTGCGGCGAAAAATTGCCGACCAGGAGCTTGCGACCATAACCACTCATCTACAGACACCCAAAAATATTTTACGAAACTAAAATAAGCCTTAATATGCTTCAAAGAAATTTTTAAAGCAATTGAGGCCTGTTACTTCATATAAAATGAAAAAAAAAAATTGTTAGGATTTTGGAGGCCAAATTTAATGTAATATTCCAGGATTTTGAAGCCAAATTTAATGCAATATGCAGCTAACTCTATTGTTCCAATAGATATTATTTTAGTGATATTGTCCATTTTTAATTCACATCAGTTCGCCGTAGTTAGAGATTCTACGCCAAGCGTGATAACCCGGTTCTCGGTGTCGCGAGCGTGCGGCAGGCAAGCGGCGATCTCAGGAGGCAGAGACGTGTGGCCAGGTCACGCCGACCCCCGGGGAAGGTGTGCCAATCCTCGTGCCGCTAAATCCGGGAGACGGAGCACGACTGTTTTTTCTCTTCTTTTCAACCCCCCCTTCTTTATTTTAACGGCCCACCCACCCCCGATATTTCTCTAAAAAATTCCCTTTGAGTGCTGCCGTGATATTTGTCTGCGCATGTCTCACCGTTAAGGATCTCCTAAAACGTTCGCAGTCGTGCTTCTGTGGTTGGAAGGAAAATTCGAGAGAGAAAACAATCCCCCTACTATCGGGAATGATTAATTAGAGAATGGATTTCGAGGAAAGTTCTTTTGTACTCACTTTATAAAGAACTCATTTTCCTCTTTTCTAGACTCGAGCGTGTCTTTGTAGGGGAATTTTTTTAAACATCTAATTTATACCGATCTAGCACGATGGAGAAACATATTCAAAACTGATACATTTAAGAGCATGTGTGAATATTTCTATGGCCTCATTCTACGGTTCTTTTCGAAGGTCACAAACTTCTAAAAATACATTTAAGTTTATGGATTAAAATTTCAAAAGAAAATTTAGTTGCATCGAAATACAATAAACATAAAAAAAAGTGATACTCTAACATGTATATCTCCTTCTTATTCGCATTAAATAATAATATATAAATATACACTTGATACGTGGGACATGGCTTTAAATTAAATTTTATTTACTTGTCAGAAGAACTATTTCTTTTAAGTAAAAATTTTTAAATCCATTTTCTATTCTTTATTCATTGAGTTATATATGAGGAATGTGGAGCGACACGATGGCTATTATCCCTATTAATTCCTGATATCAGATAAAACCAATACAGTAATACATTATTAGAGAAAATATTGATTGTTCGGCTGTTTATATATATATATATATATATATATATTGGTGTAGGTTGCACTAAATGACAAGATACCTAGATAATGTTATTTACTTTAATATATTGAAGCTAATTCAAACATAGATATTTATAGAAGGATACAGTGTTTGTTGCATTTACATTTGCAAAGCGAGTATTATATACTTAGGGTGTTGGTCGCATGCTAGAATCAGTGGTACAATATCTTCGGTCATTTGACTCTGGTTAAATGTTTACGAGATTTCTTCTGTTCCTTCTCTTCGGCATTTTTATGTGGAATGAAATCGATCCTGACTATTCCGAAACCCCGAGACATAATCTTTTCTTTTGATTGGGTATCTGAAATAGTAATATCTATCAGCCATTGGTCATTGATCACCCCGACCGAGAGAGTAAATTGCGCCTTCAAACTGTAACATCTGGAGTGAGAGTACTTTTGACTCCCCTGAACGGTCTCTAGAATGTCAAGACTTGATCTCAAAGTTCATGGGAAACAGAAATGTTGCTTGACCTTCTGTTTATCGCGTGGGTCCAGCTGCCTTTAATGAAGATCTTGCCCAGATATAAGGGAGACCACTACGAACATGTTAAGTGTGGTCACCGCATACTTGTCTGATCGTTTTTTGTAGTTCTCGTAGAATCTAAGTCAAAAGGGATTTCTTCGTGGGCTAGTTTAAAAGACGTTTTAACTTAATTGATTGTTTTTTGGGGATATTAAAGCAACAAAGGCTATCATCCCGCGTTTTAATTTCTGTCAACGCTGTTGAAGAGAGCCACCGTAATCTATTGATTGTATATTAAAGCCACATCTAAAAGCTACACTGGTACTATTATCGACGAACCTTATCATCTCGAGCTATTGTCAGATTACCTGAGCTGGAACGTCACACTCCACATCCACCAGCATTCCACATTTATGATAAGCCAACGTGAGAACTTTGAGTTTTGATAAATTGAACATGCATCCCCGCTACACGACGGCCATCATTATTTGAAGTCTCGAATTCGGTACCCTTCGAATACAAGTTCGTTATTTCAGTAAGACCTCGGCTACCGAGTAATCGAGCTCGTGACCGGTGAGATTTTATTCACGTGTTTCACTCCTAATTCACATAAGAGCCGTCATGTAGAAGGGCAGATAAAAGTTTAATCTACCGAGGCTCAAAATACTCTCTTTGGCATAACATGGATATGGAGAATGGGATGCCAACTCAGCTTTGTCATCTGATCGTGGTTCAGAATAACGAGGCATATTTGGCTGCAACCAGAAATGGCCTTGTATCGGGCAGAAATATGGAGCAAAAAAAAAAATCGATTAATAAACAAAATTCGGCTACCGAGGCTCGATATGATTGATAACTTCGTCGGACTCAGAAGCCGCACATAGGCCATAGGTGGCGGATCTAGTAATTTTGAGTCTCGGTCAAGTGACGAGAGCGACACCTGAGCCAGGCTCTCCTTCTCCAAATTTCAGCATCACACCAACGGGAGGACTATAACCATAAAGCTACAGAAGCCCAATGTAAAAAAAAAAAAAGATCAAATGAGTCGTCTCTACAAATAGAAAGGGTGTTGAATTTTGATCATTCAAGCTCATGGAACGTAGGAAACCTTTTCACGGACCCCCAAAAGTTCTCGGAACCATGATTAAGAAGGACCAGAGTAAACAAATGCTACATCATTTCTCGCCACCTAATAGTGAATAGCTATTCCATTATCAGATCTCTTATTCTACAAAATGTTACATCCAAGTTCATGACACTTGACCTGTTGTAAATCGCTTTAGAAGGTTCATCGTTTAACGAAATGATCTTGCAGTAACGTTAGAGTTACTGAGTAACCTAGAATCATCATACTGAATTAGAAATACTGAAGATTCGAATACGGAATCATCATACATTTTCTCTTGATTACTGTTGAGCCCGACTCTTGAGCTGACTTTATACTTTGCGAATGTTCAAGTCGCACCGCTTATAGATTTTAAGAACCCGCTTTCACTCTGCAACTGACATTGCATTAAATTTCCATAGACTCAAAATTCCAAAAAAAGAAAAATAAATAAGCAAATAAAAAATAAAAATAAAAAAGTTTTATGCAAAGTTTTGCAAAGAAGAGATTTAACCCCCCAAAGTGCGCTTCTTTTTATAATTATTATTAAATTACTCAATTAAATATAAGAATTAAAGTAAACGATGGAATATCGAGAAATGGACAATAGTAAACTTTTCCGATATTGAAATTAAAGGACGCGATAAATTATTAAAATGAACATATTTAAGTTAAATGTAATTGAAATTGAAGCAAACGATGCATTATTAAATTGAATATATTTAAGGTAAATGTAATTAAAATTAAAGCTAACGATAAATTATTAAATTGAATATTATATCATCTAAATGTAATTAAAATTAAAGCAAACGATGAATTAGGAAATTGAATATATTTAAGGCTCCTGTCTACCCGCCATTTTCATTTCTTGGATGCAATGTTACTCCTATGGAATTTCGACTTTAATTCTCACATCTTTACTATTTGACCAATTTGATTGCAATCAAGTGCATCTGAAAGAGCAAAAAATAATGAATGCTTCTGCGGAATTACTTTTTACCCCCGATTTTTAAAAAAAGTTTTACCTCTCTTTTAATGATTAGCTTGCGAGTTTTCCGGACTTTAAAAAAATATTTTGAAATATTTTTGAAAAGTGGAGGAAAAAAGTAATTTCACAGAAACCTTTATTACTTTTCGCTCTTTCAGATGCACTTTATTACATTCAAATAGATCAAATAGTAAATATGTGAGAATTAAAGTCGAAATTCCTCCTAGGAGTAACATTACGTACACGAAATCAAAATGGCCGGGAGTCTTAAGCTAAAAGTAATTAAAATTTAAGTAAACGATAAAAAAATTTAAAAGTGATCTTGTACGCCAAAACCAAAAGTGATCGATTTAAAACAATAGCGCTTTGGGTGGCTAATAAAATGCTGTCATTATATCAAGCAGTGCTGAGCATCGTATGTTTACATTCAGCAGAACCCTGATATGAACTATTTTTGACTAATATAGAAAACGCGTATAAAAAAAAAGAACATTTATGAAAAGAAAAAGACACTTTTAATGATAGGATTTAAAGCTGAATCAAACAATTTGTGTTAGAAAATTTGATTTTTGTAATCTATTAAAAATTTTAAAATTTTAAACATGATTTAAATAAGTGGAAAATAATTTTTCTTCTTCAAACGACACATGTAAGCAGAATAAAAACCAGTTAAGAAAATGAGCAAATAAGAGCTCCTTCGACCAGATCACGACAAAATGCGGTCTCCTCTAAAATGATCGTACCGTAGATTATCGATTCGACTAAGTTTCATTTCCACCCCCTCCCCCCGGCTGAGAAAATCGTCTCTTACCTCATCCAGCTCCAAATCCCACCCACACCAAATGACTGCCGCACGATTCTGCGGAATTTTCGGGAATTAGGGTAAATGGGGTTTTCACCGTGCGGTCGGATGCGGAAATGAAATGTTTTAGACTTACCTGTTACTCAATATTATAAAAGAGGTTCGGTCCTCACAGACAGCGGCTGCAGATTTCTATTTCATCTACATGGACTGGACTTGAAAGCAACGCCTGTATTAAATAAAATTATTCATTTCGTGCAATTCTAAAACTGATACGGAAAATTAAAAATTTTAATCGATTAAAAAACAACAACTTTACATCAAAAATAGCAACAAACAAGTTTAGATGAGGTGGGGGAGGGGAATACAGAAATAGAGATCTGACGCTTAATTCATACAAGAAAAGATCTCATTTTAATCTCCTACTATATTTTCTACATTTCCCATGAGAGAATTCCAAATTCCATTAAGTGATATTAGTGGAATCAAAGTTTGAACTTTAACTCGATTTGAAAATCTCGATTTTAACCATCCCATTGCAGTGACTTTGATATCTATAAAAGTTATTGTTTGTCAAGAAAAATAAAAGAAAGAGTTTTCAATACTTTTAAATATCATTCGAGAATAAATATAATAACATTTTAATGACTAGATATAGAATGGCCTTTTATTCTCTTATATACATGCTGTTTTATTGACAAGGAATTCTTTTGAAAAAAATCGGAACATATTGTCATTAAAAGCGATTTTCATTTAAACAAATTGGAAGGAATTTTCATTTTACCGCAAAAAATTTATAACATTTTCAGAAATATTTTAAGCCAGTAAGCTAAATTCAAAATAGACCCCAAATATTTAATAACTTTTAAATATATATATATATATATATATATATATATTTATTTTTTTATATATAATTCTAAGCAAGAAAAGTAAGATTTATTTGCATATAAATATTTTATGTAAGTGAAATCGTAATGGAATAAGCCGGTCTTCTTCATTATTTATTTAGAAACAAAATATTTCGGATACAGCTTAAGATTTCAGAATACTGTAGAACCAAGGGATTATTTGGGTTCCAAGTTCTCACATTGGTTTGGCTCGAATGTAAAAAAAATGGATGTCCTTTTCGTCACTTCCCGCGGTTCAAAAGTGCAAAGCACGTCACCAATATTTCTTGTGTTGCTCCAATTGCAACATTTTAATAATAGAATATAACATAATTCTTGGGTTAATAATCTTTGTTGTTCCACTTCTCTCATAAATCAATCAATCAACTTAATTTTTGTACATCCGAGTAAACATTTACATGGTACATATTTTCGAGTTCTTCGACAACATTTTGCATTTGATAATATAGTCGATTATATAAGGAGTAAGGGATAGGGGTGCATTGCCAACTATATTATTGATAATACTGGTCTGGAGGACCTCACTGATATCAGTACCTTATAAACACTGAGCTACATACTTGTAGATAGATCAAAATTGTGATTCACCAGCAGCAAATCTCGCTTGCTGCCCAATGTCTTGTAAAATAAATGTTACGTTTTTTCGTTCATAATACGTTTTGAATTAACATTCCCTTTCACCTGGACAATGCATTATCGCTGACAGACTACGATATTTGGAACGATATTTGGATTCGGTCAAAGGATGGGAGGGGGGGGAGATGATTGAGTGATAACACCATTTTCCTAACTTCCTCGTCGCGTCATTGATTTTTGCAGCAAAGAAAGAAACCATGCTTAGGGAACATTGTCTTCGATACCGCTCGAATTCAGTCACAGAATATATTTTTTTTCAATGCGCCAGCCGTGTTCTGGTGTGCCAAAGACCCCGATCGATGGGTCACGAACACTCGGCGGCTACCCGTGTTCGCAGAAACAACAATTCTGCGCGGCGGCAGACGTTCGTGGCGTGAATCTCGACGCCCCCCATTATCGTCTGCAGGTATAAAAAAGGAAAGAATCCCAGCCGATTTGTAGTTGGGGAAACCACCTCCACCGCAAGAAACGCACCGACCACCCTTACGCATCGATTTTTTCGTGGGCGCCAGGATTCGAATTAAGAGTAAGAATGTTGCAAATTCGGTCTTGTCCACCCCCCTTCCTTTTCCTTCTTCCTGTTTTTTGTCCCAAATGGGGATAATGCTTCTGAATTATACAAAATTGCGGGAATGAGGATGTAAACCGGACACGTTTACAAATGTTAGGTGGTTGATTCGCTTTGTTTGTTCAGAAGTAATACTTTAGAACAACAAGGGGGCATTAGGCTAATTTCTCTGAGGGAGAAAAAACGAGTTCAAAAATTGCGTTGATTTAATGTCCTTTGGTGAAAGTCACGCGATTTTAATTTTGAAGTAATGGTTTGTAAGTACGGTGGAGAGAACTATGCAATATTTTCTTTTCTTTCTTTTCTTTTCTTTTTTTTCCCGTCTAATATATTTTCTTTCTGTCTTGTTGAACAATTTCCTCCGAAATCATTATTTAAAGTTTTCTTTTTCAGTTTCAGTTCTGTTTGCAATAAATAATTCTAATTAACAAACCTTCTTTTTGATTGATTGGTTTTATTAACGTCGCACTAGAAGCAACACGAGGGGCTTTTGGTAGAATACCCAAGGACTTAAGAGCTGCAAACCGGCCCCTCGGGAGACAATCAGCCCCGTGCTCAGCATTTATTGATAAAAGAATATAAGATATTATATAGTTTTGAAATCAATAGTAAATAAAGCGTATAGTGTATTTACAAAGCCGAAAATGTACATGTCAGGAATAAAAAACTAACAGTAAGAATAGCCACAATTGACATAAATTCGTATTTTTCAAATTAAAACGATTTAAATAAGAAACGGAGGGACCATGACTAATTAAGCAGCGAGTAATAAAACCAGAATTCGTATAAAATCTCAGATTTGTTCTCGGATTATAGGACTGAACTCGAATACAAGTATTACAAGTTGACCCCCAGACCTACCAGTCAGAAAGAAGCTTATATTTTAAAATCTTAACTATATGAGATCGAGGGGCAGGGGCATTCATTCCTTCACCTTCAGTGACAGCGAGCTTCGCAAATAAATCTGTGGTTTCGTTATAATATTCTCCGACGTAGGCCCGAACCCAGTGTAAGCTATAAAAGTAAGAATAAGTTGATAATTTTTCTTTCAATGGTATTAATAAAAGCCGATTTATTTCTGGTGTTCTGCAGTAGCAATATTGGTGATAGACTGTCGGAATTAACAGAAACTTTGAAGTTATGAGAGACGGCCCGTACAAAACGGCAAATCCGATTGCCGAAAGCTCGGCCTAGAAAACTTAATTATAAGAATTCAGTTTAAACATGTAGATCCTATTTAGGACACCCTGTGAAAGATCCACAAATCGAACCCAGTTTCGGCCCCGATCCTTGGTCCGTCGGTATAAACCTCCCACTTGGAGAATCCCGAAAATTGATTAAGAAAATAAATTTGTTTTTAGAACCACCCTCAGTGAAATATTTGATGCGATATTATTAATCAGGTGAAAAAAGTTGGAATTATGCCACTTCCAAATTTTATATTTAAGTAAAAAAAAACTTTAGGATAAGTTTTGATAGTGATAAGTTTTGATTCATCTTGAATAGGGGGAACTCCGGCTGTTTCACCTTCAAAGTAGCAGTTGGAGATGTCCTATAGACCTTGGTAATTTTTAAAAGGTAAATTCTCTGAATGGAGTTTAATTTGGTAATTAGGAGGAGTTTAGATCACCACCCTAAGCCCCCGCACCATAAACAATAATAGGTTCTGAAACAGATAAATACCATAATTTATAATTAGTCACCTAAAGGGCTATTGTTTCAGATGGATCACTTTTGGCGTAGCAGATTATTTTTCAATTTTGTATCTATTTCTTCAGTTCGGTTTGGCTTAGTTTTATTAACGTCGCACTAGAAGTAAAACGAGGATTCGTAACGTAATGGTGATGGACCTCGTAATTTTGAACCTCGATCAAGTGACGAGGACAACACCTGAGCTGCCCCCCTTCTCCTAACTTCCACACAAGCTACGGAAGGACTTTGGGCCCCGACAGATTTACCATGCATCAGCCCCGGCTACAGGGCGGTCTTTTGTGGCATTAAGGCCAAAACCCGCGACTCGACGAAAACCTCGGCCTATCGTTTCCTTCAAGTTTAATTACATTTAGCTTAAATATATTCAATTTAATAATTTATCGTTTGCTTTAATTTTAATTAAATTTAGCTGAAATATATTCGATTTGATAATTTATCGTTTCCTTTAATTTCAATAACAGAAAAGTTTATTATTGTCCATTTCACGATATTTCATCGTTTACTTTTAACTATTATATTTAATTAAGTAATTTAATAATAATTATTAAAAAGGGCTTGTATGGCTAAATATGTTCTTTTCAAAATTTTGTATTGAACTTCTTTTAGAATTCAAATCACCGAAGGAAACTTTCTTGAATTTTAATGAGAGTTTATAAATTTTTTCTTTAAGATAATTAAAGGGGATGCTCCAGGATAGCCGACAGTCAATCATAATACCAAACATTTATTAAATTTCTAAATTTTTATGGTGAATTGTTTAGTTTAAGAATTGGCTTTCGACTGAAGACGCTGCCACCACGAACTCCTTTGTTATAGATTGATGGGTATCTAAACACAACCGAGGCGGTTCTCTCAATTGAGAGAGCCGCGGTAGCCTAGTGGTCAAGGTCGCGGACTAGCGGCCGGAGGTTTTCGTTCAGTCGCGAGTTCGATCCTTAGCCGCCAAAAACCCACCGTGTAGCAGGGGCTGATGCACGTTAAATCTGTTCGGGGCCCAAAGTCCTCCCGTTGATGTGGTGTGGATGTTAGGAGAGGGGGGCAGCTTAGGTGTCATCCTCGTCACTTGACCGTGGTTCAAAATTACGAGGTCCTTCACCAATAGCCCTCGTGTTGCTTCTAGTGCGACGTTGATAAAAACTAAACTAAACTTTCTCAATCGAGATTTCCAGCCTTAAACGTAGCAGATGTTCAGCAATGAAACCTTTTAAAATATTTGAATTATTCTCCAGATTTCTTCTGGAATTTCCGGAGGAAATAATAGCTAGATCATCAGGTTATTGGCGACGGACCTCGTAATTTTGAACCTCGATCAAGTGATGAGGACGACACCTGAGCTGGAACTTCCACCCCACCCCAATAGGAGGACACTGATCCTCGACAGATTTAACATGCATCAGCCCCAGCTACACGATGGGCGTTCTGTGGTATTAAGATTCGAACAAACGATTCGACGAAAACCATCGGCAGCGAGACCTCGACCTTGACCACTAGGCTACCACGGCTACAAGCTTCTTTCTCAATGCAAGCTATTTTTTTATGGATATTCTATAAGATATTGATAAAAAAAAAATCCTCATTTTTAAATCCAGTAACTAGGTCGTGTGTCATCCATAAGGCTGAACAGATTCAAGCCAAAAGCCTAAAGCCTAATGGGGGTTATACTACCCACCAGTGAACGTTGAAGAGATCAAAGGAGGCGTTTTTGATCTAAGGCTAATTTAGGGGTCGTTGAGGACCAAGGGCCGTTCCTCGTGCAATACTCGAAAAAACTCTCTGAAAAACTTAATTAATATTTAAAATTATCGATCGAAAGTTTCAACAAATCGTTCTAAATGTCTCTTAAGCAAGTAATATCAAATATTAAAAGTAGGCATTTGGTATATTGTATAATAGTTTTGTCTTCTAGTGGTTATTGTCACGAATTCGTGGTCGGCGGTTTTCATCATGTCGCGGGTTCGAGCCTTGATGCTACTAAAGACCTGCTATGTATCCGGGGCTGATACACGTTAAATCTGTCGAGGTCTAAGATTCTCCCGTTGGCGTGGTGTGAAAGGCAGGTGCCAGCTCAGGTATCGTCTTATTCACTTGACCGAGGTTCAAAATTACGAGGTCCGTCTCCCAAAGCCCTCGTGTTGTTTCTTAGCACGAAGGTAATAAAACCAAAACAAACGAAAACTATATTCTCAATACCTTTTTGACTAGTACGTGAACGAGTCGCTGCATGCATATTGCATCACAGGGATCCTCAAAGTGTGTGGGTGGTGTAAGTGTCGGCTCAATCGACAAAATTTATGTTTAAAATTTTGCACGGATTATGACAAGATAAAGACTTCCGTCACCGCGAATTTCCGACCATAATGTCATTCCTGCGATATATCTTATATTTTTCTTTTCAAAACTAGATTATTGCTTTTTTTATGTGCACGTCTTAACATGAATTAGGAAGAGCGAAAAAAGTTTGAAAAACTGTGGGTTACATTGATTTCAAAAATGGGAGTCGATTCCCTCTTCTTAGCATAGGGTGGCGAGTAAATTTTTTTTTCCCGAGAAGAGGGTGTAAGTTAAAAAAAGGTTGGGAAACCTAAGACCAGGGAATATAGGACCTACATAAAACTATAAAAGAAGTTTTACCAATTAAAAAAATGTTTTTAAGGCATAATGATGCTTACGATTGGTAATCGAGTTTTTATGGATTTTACCCCTGATTCGTTGATTTCACATGTTCTAGAGTCAAATAGAAATTCAAATTCAAATCATATACTTACAGCTTTATTCTAAATGACCAAAGTCGGATTTCTTCATGGTCACACAATTTGTTTTTTATTTATTTATTTATTTAAAAGCGAATACAATATATAGTAATTCAAGTATCATATAGTTTCAAAAGAAATCAATCCAATATTCGTCCCATGCGGATCGACCGTCAGTTCAGTGGCTTGATGGCATGTTGCTATTCCACAAAAGAGAAATAATAGCTAATGGAGCGTTCGCCATTGTTGGTAATGAAGATCGAACATACCTCCAAGGTAAGACATTCATTAATTATGGATAATAGATTTACTCTTTGATCACTCCTGTTTATTTTTTCTTTAAATGTCCATGCACCCCTTGGAGGCAGACTGCGTATTCTACACCATAAAAGTTACTACAGGGTGTGTTTTCGTATTTTTTTATTTGAATTTAAATTTATCGCCTGATAATATATTTTCAAATTTACTCTTCTTTCAAAAATGAATGAAGTAAACAAGTTGGGAACCGAAAGATGCATTTTTGCGCTTTCTAATAAGAAATATTTTTAATCCGTAATTAAGACACATTGTGAAACGCAAGGTATAAAAATTTTTAAGTGCATAATAAGCAAATTATAAATTGGGAACGAAAATTTCTTCAATCATTGCTTATTTGTGGACTCTAAAATTGAGTATTCCTGTATCGAAAAACAAGAGAAAATCTACCGACGCAGATACCACACACACAATTGCAGACATCTGCAGCAATAATAATCAAAATTATAAACCAAAATTTACTGCTTCAAAAGCTAAAGATATAAATGTTTCACCTATTTTTCTCGGGGTATATGGCTCTGTATACATTTTGTAAGGCCCTGGGTAGAAATCATTTAGAGGAGATAAATGGAAATGCATTATTACTCTTGTTAAATTATGGTTTTACCTAAATGATTGTAACAGAAAAAGGTATATTTACTGAGGAAAACGAGGAGAGAAAAATGTCCAAACTTGGTACCAGGAAAGTTTCAGTAAAAGTTTTACGATTATTTAACTTGGAAATAAAAAAGAAAACAGAATGAAAAATAATATTAACATAAACTTGTCATATTATCAGATGTGTTGTACATCCAGCATTTGTAAAAGAAATGCCATTTCTTTATTTCAGCTACATTCAAAGAATGAAACTGTATCAAGACAAAGCCGCCAGTCACACTTCAAAAAGTATCACTTGATGTACTCGAACTTGAAAAAATAAAAATAAACCTCAGGTATTGAGTGTAGCAGATTTTCTACATTATCCTGCACAGCCCCCTGACGTTTCATCTATAGAGCTCTACTACCTATGCTATATATCTACCTATGCTCTGTTGAAAATAGCTAATTTGAATTCCAAACGTACCACAATTGATAAACTCTGGAGAGTAGTGGAAAAGAAATGGCGATCAATGGCCTCGGAAGCTTTACGAAAGCGCCTTCTATGAAGGAAAGCACGAGGAAGACTTATATAGTTCAGATACAAAGTTCTCAAATCATTTAAAAAGGATTTTTTTAAAATATATTTTCAACATTAAAAAGGACCCCGAAATCGTTCTAAAATGAGTAAATATACCCTTCACACATAATTAATTAATGAAAATATTTTAATACAGGTTACAGTAATCGAACTCTGATGCATCTGGGAAAAAATAGTTGGATTTTTTTAGCATTGACGCAATTTTGTCGATACAATTTCCGCTTAATTTTATCAGGAAACATGAGCAGGAAGAAAAGAAAGTCTCATACCATCTTCTTATTCTACAGCTGTTGATATTTTCAGAAATGAGATAACTTTTTGCGGGAGAAGAGCACGGAAAAAGAATGATGGCTGTGCGCGATCATCAATCGCGGGAATCGATTCCAATGACATGACTGGACCGAGTCATCTCAGCGGGTCGCGTGTCGTAAACAACAGAAGGAGGAATTCTGAAGCCAACAGAAGTCGACAACAACACGCGAAATGGACGAAATAATAATAATCCGTTTTAAAAAAAATCATGCTTTCACTGAGATTGTATGTAAGAAGAAGAAAAATGAGACGTGTGCTACAAGACGTAACAAAAAACGAAAAAAGGAACGCTTTTTGCCATAAATCTTGTCCTGTCTTCGACGACGGGGGGTACCGCAGGCAATTTCGTCGCGCGGGGTGATTGATTCATTGTGGTGATTTCCGAACATGGAATAAGAACAACAAAAGGAACATAACAGGGTTTGGACTTGTGAGCGGAGTAACATTTTTTGTTTAGGTATGCGTGTCCTGCTGTCCGCAAATCACGGCGGATTAGTCGGGCGAGCCGCTGGGGGTCGGGACACGGACAGGACTTTTGCTCTTTTCTTTTCTGGTGTAGCAGGATTCGCAGCGGGACTTCTGGGTGGAGTGTTCATTGCAGAATAGAAGGACTCCGAGCTTAGCCTCCATCGGATATTTCGTTCGGTTGTTGAACCGCCGCAAAATATTTACTCGCCAAAAACTGTTCCATCTTACGTAATACACCATCATAATCAAATCGTTTCATTATCCCTCTTCGTCTAATATTAATGAAATACACACAGAGAGAGAATCCTGACAGATTTACTCAAGAAGGTCGCTTCTTCAGGGGCCCCATTCGAATTTCTGTTGGGTTAAAAGACGCAAGCTTGTTTTTAAAAGTCATTATTGAATAAATATCTAAACATTTATTTCAAAGTTCTATTTTTTAAATGTTGAGACTGTCATATTATATTTATATGTAAGCCCAAACGTGTGTATATATATATGCAAAAACTGTCGTGGCTATAACACAATAACTCGTAGATCTGTTATCGAGAACAGTGTCGGTAAAATCTATAATCAGAAGTTTCAAGTACAGTAGTTTGATAAAAGCATATAGGTTTTATAAACCAAATACACTTACGTTAATATCCAAACATGTTTTTTGAAATAGAGCTTCTGTGTAATCAATTTTTAGTTTTCCACAAAGTATTTTAGGTAGATATATTGTTTATTAACATCGCTCTGAAAAGTTACATGAGGGTTATTGGCGACGGGTTGCATTCGTTTGAGTAGCGATCAAGTGACGAGGACGATATTTGAGGGCGCACCTCCCTCTCTGAACTTCCATACCCCGCCAATGAAAGGACATGGAGCCTGGATAGATTTAAACTGGATCAGTTCCGGGTCTTTGGGGTATCAGAACTCGAACGATGGGAAGAATTCTGTCTGGAGGTTCACGACCATGACCAATAAGCTACCGCGGCCACAAAATTATTTTAGAGCGCACGCAAAGAAAAATAAGTACTCCCCCTCCTTCATTTCTCACTCTTTTCTCAACAACTGCCAGGAGTTATGGGCACCTTTATTGTGCACTTCTAATTGCACTTTCTTTAACATATGTTTATATTACCAAGAAGAAGAAAAAGAATTTATTTCAAGTTCCAAATTATATTGGAACAGTTAGAAAGATTCATCTCCCCTCTCCGTTACAGAAGAACTAATAACTCTTTTTCAAACATAGCGAACAAATAAAAACTTTGGAATACTATTGATTGTTGCCACAAAGTGTTACAAAAACTTTTAAGAAACGAAAATAATAAACAATAAATAAGAACTGGCATTCATAATCGTTTGCTTAAAAATATTATAAAAGGAGATAAATTGCTTCAGCATAAAACAAGAGGAAGTAATACCGTTTGTCTGAAAATTATACGATGGAAAAATTATTCAAAACTTGAAATAGGGCGGAGTCCAGGGGAGATTCAGTGCAACTTTTCACACCAGAAGGGAAGCCATACTTGGTGACTACAGTATTCAGCGTTATTAAAAACTCGATTTCTATATTTAAATGGACATAATACTTTTAAGCTATCGAGTAATGCTAATAATAAAGCAATTTTTTTTTACCCGAATAAGTGCTGCAAAATTGAATCCTATTTTTAAATGCGGTCGTGGTAGTCTAGTGGTCATGGTCGCGAGCTCGCTACCGGTGTTGTTTCCTTCGAGTCGGAGGTTCAAGTCATGATGCCCTTAAATACCTGCCGAGTAGCGGGACTGATCCACATTAAATTTATTGAGGCTCCAAGGTGTAAAGATTTGGAGAGAGAGGCCCCAACTCCAGTGTCATCCTCGTCACTTGACCGAGGTTTAAAATTATGAGACTCGTCAGCAATCCTCGTGTTGCTTCTAAGTGTGGCGTTAAAAAGCGCTAGACAAAGCATTAGAGGAAGATGATCTTAAAATTGAAAGTCTTCAATTATTTATTTATTTATTTTGGTTAAAGAGCATAGAATTTCCAGATTGTGAAAAGCCCCTTAAGCATAACGTGTTTTGTTCTTTCGCCAGTTAAATGTCATGCAAAGATTTCATAAAGGAACGGAAAGAAAAATTTTAGAATTTACCCCAAATATTAAAGGTTTATGCATCTTTTCTCTTTTGTACACATACACACTCAAAACAGTTAAAAAATCTCATAATGAAGCGAAAATAATAAACACTAACGAGATAAAAATGACAGTTTCACAACCGTTTTAAGAAAACTGTTTTATTCAATTCTGTTTTCTATTGAAGTTGGGTTCTTCCCAAATTATGAATAAAAATTATACATCATTTTTACAGAAATTAGCTAAAGATAAAGTGATTAGCTCTCTCCGTTAGAGCTACTCTCCAGTAATTTATATAAATTTTATTTTACTTTATTAAAAATAAGAAAAAGTTTTTATATTGTAAGTTGTTCTTTGGTGCTCTCTTTCTTTCCAAAATGTGCCAAAAACGAAGCTAAATTAAGAACAAAGGGTTTGAGAACCACGAGGGGGAAATTTAACACATTAGTCCTACATTCGATAACTTTTTTGAATTATATTTGCCATATAAATAAAGATGCATAAATTGTTAAGTCAAAAAATACTTCTTTTATGATTAATATATTCAGATTTTTTGAAAACCTTCGATAGATTATGTTTTTTATTCCAATCTTTCGATAGGGAATTCATTTCAGAGGTAAAATTTCTTACATGCATTCATGACTTTATAGCAAATCGTAGCACATTTTATCAAATCTTTTTGTACGAGAACATGCTTCATATACAACATTAAACTCGAGAACCTATTGAAATCAAATTTAATTAGAAGTATATATACTAAGGGGAAATCTTGTATAAAAAACAAATCAGATATGAATATACCACCAATTTTTTTATTAAATTTTCTTCTTTTTTTCTACAAACAATCCTATTATGTCATTTGGTATGATATAGAATCTGACTTCGTTTCAAGTGATTTTTTTTTTATTAATTAAATTTTTTCTGTTTCAAATATGGTTCAATTTTACAAACAGGTTTTAAAAATATAGTTTAGAATATATTTTTTAAGATTCCCTGCACGTAAAAAGAGAAAACAGGTTATATCTAACTAATTCGAATTTTTTTTTTTTTTAATCTTAGATAAAAAAAAAAATATAAAAAAATTTTTTTTTTTTTTTTTTTTTTTTTTTTTTGTGCATTCATATCGAACATACATATTACATGTATTATGAATATTTATATTAAGGTATATCTCTCTATTGTTCAAAAACGTATATAGTTATATAATCATGCAAGCCTAATTTTTGAATTCTGTAGTTACATTTATAAATATGAAAAAGATTTTCTCTGTCTTAACTTAAACAATTGAAATTACATTACTTATGCATTTTAAACAAATAATGTAGCACTTTTATTGAATACTTTGAGAAAACAGTTTGCTTGAAATGTTAATTAGCTGAGAAAAAAATTCATGCCTTTAATTTGCAAAATATTTAGCAAAATGATAGGAAAAAAATACGCTGTAAAATATATGAATGTTGAGATGGCGATTATACATTTTTTTTTTTTTTTATTAAAAGGAATAGTAAAATGAACTATATGTACTTACATTAAAAAAAGAATTTTATTCATTTAAAATGATTATTTATTTAAAATTTAAATTGCAAATAATGCTTCTAGCACATTATTCTTAGATATTTTTATTTTTTAAAAATTTCTAGAGCAATTTTAATTTTTTATCTTTGAATGCAGAATATTTAAGAAATCAAATAAAACAATTTCTTGATACTATATTTTAATTAAAATAGCTCAAAAAAATATCGAAAATAAGGAAAAAGCATAAAAAGTTTCTGTAACTGTACCACTATCGATGGATAATAATTAATATAAACACTCATCTTGTTCATTTTTTCTTCAAATATACTCTAAAAGGAAACAGCTTTAAGATTTTGAAAAATTTAATTAAAAAAAATTATTAACACTTTTTTACCTTTTAGTTAATTTTGTATGTCGTTTTCTTTTCTTTCTTTCTTTCTTTTTTTTTTTATGAAGGGATTTTGTGGAGATAAAAATAATTGTTCATTACTTACACAGGCCGGTCTGTAGGAAACGTACAAAAAAAGGTAAATTTAATTTTAAAATACTTAAGTCCTATGTGCTATAACTGTCCATATCACGTCGAGAAATTCCATCTCTCTTTCCATTAAATAATTCTTCAACTATCGTAAACAATCATTTATTAGAAAAATCGTCTGTAATTAATAAAATGAAATCATCAGACCCTCTGAACAATAAAATCTCCTGATCTTTCGTTGCAGTTATTTAACAAATAATCCTCATGTAATAAAAGCTTGTGGTATGCATTTGTGTTCCAATTATCGAATCATTATTATAAATATTTTTAACATCGTTTCTAAAATAGGAAATGTCAATCATGGGAGGTAGTCTCAATCAGATATGAAATCCTTCTTTTTAATTTAATAATGTGATGATCAATACTTCTCCCACTCAAAAAAAAATTGGTTGACGTTATCATCCATTAACTCAAATACAAGATAAACTTATACGAACTCCTGATAGAAGGTTATGAACGCTCAAAGCTGTGTATGATTTATGTAAATGGTCTTCGTGTCTCTCTCGTCTAAAGATGATTCCATAAAAGCCAACATTCGAAAAGGCATTTGACGCTTTATAATTTGTACCTTTTTTATGTTACAGTATCATTATATTCTATTAATTTATAAATTTGCTACAAAACGAAATGTATTCATTTGACACGATCCAAATAGTGACAATATTTTAATGACAATGAATCATTTAATTTTTTTTAAAGAAAAACCATCAAATGACCAGATATAAGCGTAATTTTAATATGTTGTACGGAAAACAAATATATTTCGTTCCATCATTTTTTTTTATCTCTTCGTGTACAATAAGATTCTAAAATTCATTACGTTTCTTTTATCAGGAAAGCTCCTTTTACTGTTATAATGTTCCCAATTACCAAGTTCATTTCAGAAGTTCCTGTTTTCGGAAAAAAAGGAGTATTCGAAAAATCTGGAAAAGAAAGAAGAGTCGAAGAATATGTAAGAAATCTATTTATTTGTACACGAAGAGCAATAAAATTCTTAACTTCACTCTGAATTATTTTGCATATTAACATTTGTTTCATTTTTGCTCAAGAGATGACGCCACAAACTGAATCCATTCTTTTAATAATATTTATATTAAACGTTAATCATTTTAAGTTTGCTCACTAGATGACGACACGAGCAACTTATTCTGTCAAAGTATTCAAATTTAGACGAAAATTTTAGTATCGAAGTATTATTGAAAAATAAACAAACATTACCAACAAAAAAATGTACACAAAATAGCATGCACAAAATAAAAAGAGCTTGGTAAGATTTCAAAATTTTTCTCTTCATTTTTCATGATGTAAAATTCTTCGCAAATTAGTTTACGTTCAAATTCGTTTAGTAGAAGTCCATAATATCCTTCTTAGTTAAATGTTAAAGAATAGTACCCAAACACGAAATATATTTTTCCAACTTTTAAATATTCCAATACAAATTTCATGTCAATTCCCGCAATGTATCCAATCCCGAGCTTTAATTAATTCTTGCAGAAATTGCTAACAGTTCAAATGGTAAGAAATTGAAAGAAGATATTTAGAATTTTATCTCACTTTACAAGTGGCTATGCATTATTAAGAGTTTGATTATGATAGTTTATTAACGTAACACCTAGAAACAACAAGGGCTATTGGCGATGGACTCCTTACTTTTGAACGTTGGTCAAGTGACGAGAATGACACTTTTGCCACCTCTCTCTCTAAACTTCCTCACCACGCCAATGGGAAGACTTGGGACCTCATCTAGATTTAATACCTCTCCTCTTTTGTGGCATTGGGGCTCGAATCCACGACTCAACAAAAGCAACGCCAGGCCGCGAGTCCGCGACCATGACTACTAAGCTACCGTAGCCACTATTAAGAGTTAAATAATCACTTGTTAAAATAGAGCTTAGTAATTATTTCACTCTATTAATATACTTATTAATTTAATATCAGCTCAATAATTACTTGAATAAAATACACATTATTATGTGGTTTAACGGCTTTCACAATGCAGGAAAGATCAACAAAATCAGTAAGAAGGTTCTTTCGGGTCAGCGGTTGCCTAGTGGTCATGTGATCATAGTCACGAACTCGTGGCTAGCTTTGCTTCCATCGAGTTGTGGGCTCGAGCCCTGATGCCAGAAAAGATCCGTCACGTAGAGAGGCTGATGCACGTTAACTGTCCAGGCACCCTTTCGCGAGATGTGAAAGTTTGGAGAGAGAGGTTCCAGATCAAATGTCATCCTCATCATTTGACCGATGTTTGAAAATACTTAAGCCGTCACAAAATACCGTCGTGCTGCTTCTAAATATGACGTTATCAAGCAAGCAAAGCAGGATGTGTAAAAATCAATCTAAATATTAATTCTCTCTCTCACTAAGATTGTATAGTATATACATATATATATATATATATATATATATATATGCGTGTGTGTGTGTGTAGGTGCATCTAGTTTTGTCATCAAACTTGGAGATTTGGCGATATTGGCAGCCAAATTTGTCATCAAGGTCACCTCTACTTATTCAGTATTACTATTTTGCGTATTCACACCTTGACTGGAAAACTGTCTTTCCGGTCACAATTGTTCTTCTGCAGAAAAGACAACAAAGCTCATATTTTTCGCATAATAATATTGTGTTATATGCGAATGGCTTTAGAAATATATATCGGTTTCACAAATTACCATATATTATATATTCCCACAAAGTATAAAACATAACACTGAAAGAGTGATTTATTTTTGTGTTAATTTATTTTGTGTGATTTATTTTTGTTTTAAAATAAGGAGCACATCTTGCATGTTTTTGGTAATTCCCCTTTTCACTTTTTCCCCCTCGCTTCCATATCCCTCAAACAGTTCATCTCTAGTTTGCGTAAGCGGTTTTAAGAATTTAAAAGCTCGAGAAGTATTGTAGTTTTTTTTTTTTTTTTTTAATTATATGCTTTAAATCCAATATTCCTAACATGTTTTTTAATTACAAACAATATTAATACATTTACATGTTCTCGGTAAAGAAAAGATAACCATGGTGGATACCTCGTTTGCATTCCTTTGTGTGCTACATCTTTAGTACCTTCTTCTTTTATGTTCTGTTATTTCCCAGTTTTTCACGAGCTGCAAATGCCAATATCTTCTTTGTTGTTATTCGGATTTTTTTCTCATCCTAATATTTCTGTGAGGTTTAGTCAGCTGCTATTCCTTAAGAAAAAAGCCATCTTTTGTGTAGCTTATTTTGATTGTAAGAAGGATTTACAAAATTAAAAGCAGCAAATGCATTTAGTAGCCAGATGAGTTATAGTGAACTTATATTCAGAAAACAACTCTCCTAATAATCCAATATGGTAAGAATATTTACGCCTATAGATGGCGCAGCTAACTTTGTTTACATGTAAGATACAGTAGTTAGTGTACATAGGGTTGTTGAATAAAAGTTGTTGTATGCGATATTATGCTCTTAATTTCACTCTTAATCTGGGGTAAATGTCATTCCTATCAATAAACTGGTTGCTAGTATTAATATATTTGATGTCAGAAATGATGATAAGATCCCTCTACATTTGAGAAAAAATTTATTATGGTGAGGTGGATTGTGTTAGTTTTTTGCGTTATATACTAAGCTATTAACTCTTGTTGTTTGCGCGAGAAAGGTATTCCGGTGGTGCAGAGTAGCACGTGCTAGAACTGTGATGGAGTACAAATTTTTTAGAGAATTTCTTATTTCGAATCTTTTGTACTGTATAGTATGTTGTTGATAATTTGAGTTAAATGATATTAACGTGTAGATGTTGGAGATAGTTAGTGTTATGTTCTATAATTGCAGACGAGATGAAACTCTGTAGCAGAATAGTTATGCTTAGAAGTTCCAAGTAGAGCAAAAAAATAGTCGAGTTAAAAAAGCTAGTAGAGTATTCTCAGAAATCTACAAAATGATGACCCACAAAATAATATTATTGGCTTGAAGAAAAAGAAATTAAAAATTAGAGGGAATGGAAATGAAATAAAATTACAATTACAGAAATTAAAACCATCTCAGTTAGAAGCAGAATTACAATTAACTGTGCTAGGAAGGAATTCGTCTCTAAAACAAAATACTGAGATAGAACACTCTATGTAAATATTAAAAAATTTAATTAAAAGTAAAAAGTTAAAATGATAGCAAGCAATTGTTGTCTCACCAAAGTAGAATCAATTTATTTTTTCATTCAACTGAAAGGGGCTTTGGCAAAAAAGGAACTGAAGAGTTTAAAGCCGAAATCCTTAAATATTTTAGGTAGAAAGGATTAATAATTCTAATATATGTGAGCGAAGCAGTGATATGGAATGATTATAATAAGCTAAAATGAGTTATTTCTTAAAGAATTCAAACTAACCTCAAGAATGTCTAAATTCATTTTGTTCTGTGCAAATTGCTCACTGAGAATTATGTGCAATCTATAGCCAAAGTTAAGCGCAAATTTTGACTACTATTGTCAGTTGAGAAAATAAAATGATTTCCAAATCATTATGTACTTTTTTATAGTTTCAGATAAGATTTTTAGTGAATAGATTGATTAAAGTCTCACATAGCAAAACAAGGAAAATATTACATGGTTTGAAGTCTCAAATTATGGGATCCATAGAAAGATATTTATCTTAAAGGTTTAAACAAAGCCAGAATCTCTTTTGCGAAATCACTCCTTGGTGCACCGACAATAAAAAAAGTTAAGTGAGGGAACATGTGAATAAGTATCGCAGTAATAATAATAGAAGTGTTTCAAATATATATGTGTCTAAAGTTAAGAACATAGATGTGTATTGTTTTATGTAAAAAATAATGAAAATCGTTCTCTACCCATGTCACAAATTTAAAAAAAACATATATCTGTAAAGGAACGTGTCGAAATAGTTAGAAAGAATAATCTTTGTTTCAAGTTTTCCGTTTAGTTCAGCATGAAGAGGTAACGTAATTGTTTTTGTGGGAAACCAACAATTAATTCATTTTCCAAGAGAGAAGAGGGAAAAATTATCCACGTACTAAAAAACGTTTCCTTCACCTATAGAGTCGTCCTCCGAACGACCTCTCCATAAATTCAACTTTTTGTCCAGTCTCATGGTCTCAGATGCCTGCTTAGCCATTGCTAACGCAGTGCATAAGGATACGTATAGATATTTTATGTGACAATGACTCGGAAAGAAGTTAATGTGTTTGTAGTCCCTATTAACTGCCTTAAAATTAAAAATTCGTTAGAGAAGTAAGAGATTATCATTCTTCGTCTACAAAGCCCATAGTCTATACGCCATAGTAGAATTAAATTAACTAATAGGTATAACCCCTTATCAATCTACTCAGATTGAAGTATTTGTTACAGATATTACTGTTGCGCCTGTTTCTGTTCCAAAGTTGAAGTGCAAATATTATGCGATCTCACGGTTTAGATTCAGCTGATTATTGCGAAAGATATTATTAAATATTGTTAGGAACAGATGTTTTCAAAGATTATTTGAAGTCGTGCTTTCGAAAGGATAGATCAGGAAATTATTTTGTCAACGATATTTGGTTTTATTCTTTACAAGGAAGTCAGAAGTACTAGAAGTCTAGAGTTAAAAAAATACAGTATCAACGAATTTTTGTAATGTTTCCAGATGTGAGAGAGCTCGATGATTTAGGTATTAAAGATAAAGGAGAAAGTTAAATGCTGATGTGATAAATCCTAATAGATCAATTTGAGAAATTCTAAATTGAGAATGGTAGATATGAAACGCAGATTTATGAGGATGTTTAGTAGAGGAATTAGAAAACCATTATTTTTTAGCTAAAAGTGGTTTGATGAATTAAAAAAAAAAAGGTTTTTCTAAAGATTATATTATGGTCATCTTTTCTCGAACCAAAACTGAAGAGCTTCTTTAATACCTAATATGATGGAATGTGCCCTACCGATAAAGCAGCCAACAAAAAACTGTCTTTGTGAAAGGAAGAGCATCAATCCATACAGACTTGTTGAGAACGATTTATTTATTTTTTATTTTAATATTTTTCGTCGATATTTCAATTGATGTACAGTACCAGTGCTATTTTGATGTAAATCTGTATGTTATAATTTGATATGTTTTATTTTTTAATACTGAGCTTGCCGTATTTGTGTTTCGATTGATGACGTGGTCATGGGGCCCAGTATGTTACTGCATTCACAGGGGTAATCTGAACAATCAATGTGGTGAATGCTTCTACGCTATCAAAAGCTGCTAACTTTGTTACATGTAAGATAAGAAATTTTGTAGTTATGTACATAGGGTTGTTGAATAAAGCTGTTGTATGCGATATACCGTCTTAATTTCAATTTTAATCTGAGTAAATGTCATTCCTCCTAACAATAAATCAGAGCCATGTTGGTATTAACAAAACAGGAAAAAGACAACAAGAAAATGCTGAAAATTTTTTTTTTCACCAGTCAAGGTGGATCGCTTAATAATGATTTGGGAGTATAGTGATCATAGAACTTTTCCCATTAAAATAATATCATTGAAACTTTGAATCATGCGAGAGGTTAGTTCTTAATTGTCGTGGTCGTGGTAGCCTCTGATCAAAAAATGACCGGCGACTTCTTCGTCAACCGAGGATTTGATATACTTTAGGTTTCATATTAGCCCAATTTAAGACAAATAAATGCATTTGTTTGTTACAATTTTTCATTTTACAATAGGTACATTGCGCAGCTATTACTTATTCTTCGACATAAAATGTACCATTGTGATTCTCATTTATCTTCCACTCACTTATGGAGCTTTCACCAACATCATAGTTATGGCGTTATAGTCACTTGAAATTATAGCACGCATTATGTTAACTTCAAAATATACGGTATATATAGTTTGCGATGTATAGGTGACGTATACAGGGGAAGTATTATTAATAAACTATTTTGTTCTTTTATATATACCAGGGG
>BMAW01116683.1:0-17826 GCA_019974015.1 Nephila pilipes
ACGGCGTTAGCAAAAGTGAAGTTTTCTTTGATCAAGTTTTGTCCTTTGGCGATTATGTTTTGCTTTTTCGGAGGTTTTGGGAACTTTTCGCAGCCTCCATATGAGGCGAGGTGTCCCTGATGGTCGCAATTAATGCACTCGGGGTTTAATATTCTTTCTTTTATTGGGCAGTCTCTGGTGAGATGAGGTTCTGCGCATTTCAGGCATCTTGACTTTATGTGACAGTTTTCTGCCGAGTGGTGAAAATAGTTACACCGATAACATTGTGTAACTTTACCGCTACCTCTGTAACCCTCAATTTTGATGTTCATGTAACACAGTTTGGAGATTTCAAATATTTTCTCGGCTTCTTGTGTTCTCGGTAGAGTAGCAAGATAGACCGGAAGTGGAAGCTTGGTTCTTCTGTTTGTAAGTTGTACTACGCGGATGGGGTTGAAACCTAATTCCAGTAGTTCTTCTTTAATATCTTCTGGATCTGTTTCCCGTGGAAGTCCTTTAATTATGGCCTTCACAGGTCTTTGTTGTACCGGGCGAATAACGTAGTATTCGTAATCGGCTCTGGTGGACAAGTATTGACTAGGTTTCTATATTCGTCTGGGGTGTTTACATATAATTTGATATATTCCCCTGAAAGCTTAGTGCGAAGGTCGGGGATAACAAAGTGTATGGCCTGAAGTTGGTGCTTGTAGTTGTTAATTTTTAACATTATTGGTGGAGGGAGTCGTTCCTTGGGTGGGAGGACGACTTCGTTTGTTTGTGTGTTATCTGATTCTTGGATTTTTAAATTTTGGAATTTGTTCTGGGTGGTTGTAATTCTAGTAGATTCGGTGATTATTTGTCTTTTAGCTGTTTTTCGATTTGGGGAGTGACGAAGCCGTCTTCGTCTTTCCTTTTTAAATTTAAGTTTTTAGTTGGTGTGGTAGGTAGAGTGGTGTGAATGTGACAGCCAGGGACAGAACAAGTAGGAAGTGATGAATATCACCCTCCGCTGTTGTCAGATCATCCTGGGCCTTGGAGTGGAGTAGGAGATAGGAGCGGAACTGCTCGTCAGATTCGTCATGGTCAGGATTCCTTCGGTTGGACTGGATAAGCATATTTACTTCGTCTCGGTAGTGGACGAGTTTTCGAATCCGTCTTTGTAAGGCCTGTAGTGTCTCGCATGACTCCCGATTTACATCTCCAATAGGAGATTGAGAACGGGATGAAGATGGAGAAGATAAATCCATATTTAGTTCCATTGTTCCAGTATCAGGTGCCGGGTCGGTTAGGGTGAGAGTCGGGAAAATAGAATATCTTCGCCGAATAGCTCTGAAAAGAGCTGCTTCGATGTTATTTTGAGCTGATTTAGTTAAAAGTACGGAGAGAGCCGGTTACACGAGCCAGTTGATCTAATCAATCCAATAATCCTCTTTCTTGACTTTTATCGTATATCAACATCAATTCCAAGTATTTCGAGCACATAGGAATGCATTTGGCCGAATCTCTTCAATAACCATATATAATCTCTTCTCAGTAAGGAAAGATGGCTACTAGTATGAATCTCGAAGTAGTTCAATTAAGTACATTGGAATACATTGGAAATTGTATCGAGCACATAGGCCGCGGAGCGGCCCTCATGCTCGGGTCGGTATTGTGATGCAAAACATGGCTTTGGATGGAGTTTGGACTTTCTTCAAGTGAGTGTTCAGTTTTTGGGCTCTGATTGGCTCTCAGCTTGGTCTGCTAAAGTAGGCACTTTGGAGGTATAGGTTTCGGTCAGGGGAGGCGCTGAGTGTCTTGTCTCTGGTTGGTTTATAGATTACGGAGGTGAGCTTCCAATTGGCTGCCCTTGGCTGTCGTGTTTGTGATATGGGTGTGTTTAGTTTGGAGGGCGTATACGGCTTGTGAATGAAGTTAATAAGTTTATAGCATGTTTTAGAGTAAAAATTTAAGACTTTAAATAATTTAAGGAGTGATAATAATTAAGGTGGGTTGTAGGAGTCTAGTAATACAGTTCTGGGTCTTTTTGTGTTTTCGCGAGGAGTGTAGTTTTCAAGATTGATCATGTTGTAATTATTAGTTAGGTTCAGTGTTGAGAAAAAATTTTTGGCTATTTTTTGTATGTGCTTTCTAAAGGTTGGAATTTTGGTAGCTTTTAAAATTTCGTTATTTCTTATGTACCATCTAGATTTGGTTATCATACGTAGTGTTGAGTTTTGAGTAGATTGGAGAAGATTAATATTACATTTTGCCGGATACGACCAAATGGGACATGCATATGTGAGTATTGGCCTGAGAACGGCTGTGTACAGAAGCAGCTTATTTTTGATATTCATTTTGGAATCCCGGCAGATTAGGGGGAAAATACTACATTTAGCTTTCCGGAATTTTTCACGCGCATATGTAATGTGTGGTTTCCATGTGAGTGTTTTATCGAGTATAACTCCGAGGTATTTGGTTTTTTGAGACCACGGGATATGTGTTTTGTAGAAGGTAGGGGTGGGGTGTTTATGATTCTTTTTCTGGAAAATAAGATTGCTGCCGATTTTTCGACATTAAACTTGATTTTCCAGTCGTTGTAGTAAGTTTCTAGTAGTTGGAGGTGTTTATTAAGTGCGAATGTGACTGTTTTGATGTTTTTGTATTTTGCGAGTATGGCTGTGTCGTCTGCGTACATGTTTAAAATAGTTAAGCTATATTGTGGGATGTCATTTAAGTATACATTGTATAAAATTGGACCGATTAATGATCCTTGCACTACTTCATATTTAGTGAAGTGTGTGTTTGATAATGTGTCATTAATTTTAACCTGGTAGTTTCTATTAGTGAGATAGGAGTAAATTAAATTAATTAGTGGTGTGGGGAATTTGTAGTGTATAAGTTTGTATGTGAGTCCTATCCAGACGCGGTCGAAGGCTTTTTGTATGTCGAGAAAAACCGCGCCTGTTGATTTTCTGTGTTCTAATCCAGATGAGATGTGCTCTGTTAGTTTGTTTACAGGGTGGGAGGTGGAGAGATTTTTAGTGAAGCCGTATTGGTTAGGGTTGCGAATATCGGATGTGTCGAAGTGATTGTTGATTCTTTTTAGTATGACAGATTCTGTTAGTTTGCTTAGAGAAGAGAGCAATGCTATTGGTCGGTAGCTATCGGGTAGGCGGGGATTTTTCCGCGATTTAAGGATAGGAAATATTATGGAGGTTTTCCAGTTATTTGGAAAGTGTTGGAATTTTAATATTAAGTTAATTATATAGGTTAATAGGAAAATTAGTTTGGGTGGAAAGTTTTTGAGCATTTTATTTGTGATATTGTCTTTGCCTGGAGCTTTGTTAATAGCTATGTTTTTAATATAAGTTGTGATTTCATTTGGCCAAACTGTTTCTGTGGGTGGGTGCGGAGGGGGGTTGTTAAAAAAGTTTTGGAGGGTTGTGTGTACTTTGTGATCTATATCTTTTTTGTAGTTATTTGGTCGTTTGTTTTCAGTGAAATTATGTGAAAGTGTGCTTGCTAATAGATTGGATTTATCAATATCTGAGTCTATAGTGTTATTGTTGTCTATTAGTGGGGGAATATTACTTCTTTTATTTTTGAATGATTTGGTCATTTTCCAGATTGATTAATTCAATTAAGTACGTTGACGTTGATATTCAATGGGCGCCCGGAGCGCGGAGCGCTCCACAAGCCCAATTCCTGTGTTTAAAAAGTCACTTTGGAGAGTTGGTTTTGTCATTCTAAAACTGTGGAGCCTGGGTTGATATGATGAATAAGTCTAGATGGTCGGATGGTAATTTGCTGAGATATAAGAGTTTTAAGTTGAAATGCATTTGGCGCCATCTGTTGGTTGAGAAAGGTACTTCCAGGAAAGTGAGAACAGAGAGTCTAAAAACTATTAAGCTGGGAGATGAAGTGGAGATCTTGATCTGGGATTGGTCGACTGGTGAGTAGATGCGATGCTGCGATTGGCTGCCAGCGATTGTGTGTAAAATTGCATAAGTTTGTTGGGCGGAGCTTGTGAATGTTTGTATGTGAAATGATATTTTTTATGGTGGGTTGTAATCTAAGAGTATTTTCCTGGGTCTTTTAGTTTTAGGATTTATTTGATAGTCTTCCAGATTTTGGATGTTAGGATTATCAATATTTACAAGTGATTTGAAGAAGTTTGAGGCAAGCTTTTGAACGTGTTGTTTAAATGTGGTAATTTTAAGTGCATTATAGATGTCTCTATTTTTCATGAACATGGAAGCCCTGGCGATCATCCTAATAGTAGAACTTTGAGAACTTTCTAAAATGTTTAAATTTGTTTTGGCACAGTAGGCCCAAATTGGGCTAGCGTAACTGATTAAAGGTCTCATGATTGCCGTGAATATAAGGAGTTTGTTATGTATGTTCATTTTGGATCTTCTATTTATTAATGGATATACTTTATGCGAAATTTATCTCTAGTATTTAGAATATGTTAATTCCAGGTCAGATGCTTATCAAAGGTTAAGCCTAGGTATTTAGCGTGTGTATCCCAAGGAATTTGTTTTTGGAAGAAGGTGGGTGGGGGGGATTAGTTTTTCTTTTAGTAAATATTACAGCTTGGGATTTATCAACATTTATTTTTATTTTCCACTTGTTAAAATATGATTGGAGTAGCTCAAGGTGTTTATTTATTGCAAATGTAACTGTTTTAGGATTTTTAAATTTGGCGACAATTGCCGTGTCGTCGGCGTACATATTTAATGTTGTTAAGGTGTAATTTGGAATATCGTTTATATAGTAGTTAAATAAAAATGGACCGATTAAACTTCCTTGAGCTACTCCTGATTTAATTTTACGTGGGGTAGATAGGGAATCGTTAATTCTGACCTGAAAAAAACGTTCGTTACAATATGAGTGAATGAGTAGAATGAGTGGTGGGGGGAAATTATCTTGAATCATTTTGTATGTTAGTCCTTCGAGCCAAACTCTGTCAAATGCCTTTGCTATGTCCAGGAAGACTACACCGGTGGATTTTTTTTTGGTGAATCCAGATGATATGATTTCTGTTAGTTTTAATAGTGGGTGTAGGGTAGAGAGTTGGGGGGTGAAGCCAAATTGATTAGGGTTGTTAAGGTTGTTAGATGTTAAGAAGTGTTTAAGTTTTTCTAGAATTATGGATTCTGTTAGTTTTCCAAGAGTAGAAAGGAGAGAGATGGGACGATAGTTATCAGGGAGATGAGCGTTTTTACCTGGTTTTAAGATGGGGAAAATAATAGCAGTTTTCCAGTTTTTTGGAAAATGGTTAAAAGTTAGAATTTTATTAATGACTATTGTGAGTAGGAAGATAATTTTTATTGGAAGGTTTTTTAACATTTTATTTGTAATTGTATCCTTACCTGGGGCTTTTTTGTTTTTAAGTTTTTTGATGAAATCTATTATGTCTTGTGGAGTGGTGGGAGTGGTGTGTTCGTGTGGTGGGGGGGAGGTGAGGAAATTTTGAATAACAAGTGAAACATTATTATCAAAAACAGGGTCACTGGAGGGGTTGTTTTGAAAATTCTGTTCAAGTTGGTCAGCAAGTGTTTCTGTTTTTTGTTCGTTTGTTATGGCAGTTCCATGTTGTGTGTTAAGTGTAGGAATTTGGGATCTTTTATTTTTGAAAAATTTTGTGATGTTCCATAGAGAATTATCTTGAGTATTTAGGTTTTCAAGTTTGAGATTCCATGATTTTTGGGAAAATTTGTGTACTTCTTTTTTAATTTTATTTTGCAATCTATTAATTTGTGTTTTAATGTTAGGATTGAGGGATCTTTGGTATTGTTTTCGAAGGCTATTTTTAGTTTTAATGAGGTCTTTAATATGGGAGGGTGTAAATGTTTGGCTTGTGTGTTTAACAGGTTTTGATGCATGTTTGTGTGAATTAATAATATTATCTGTAAGAGTGTTAATGTTATTTTCAAGTTGTTGAATGTTGTTGATATTTGCGATATTTAAAAAATTAGTGGTGTTTTGTAAGTGTGAGGAGAAAGCTGACCAACATGTGTATGTGGATCTATTGTTGATTTCATATGGGATTTTGTATGTAAATTCAATTAAAACCGGGTTATGGTCGGAGCTGAGTTCTGGGATGGAAGAAATAGTAAAAGGATGTGAAAATTCTCTGAGGAGGGCAATATCTATAGTTGAATGTGAGTTATGGCCGTATCGTGTGGGAGTTGGGGGAAAAAGAATTTTAAGGTCAAGTTGGTTAGCAAAGTAGTTTAGTTGGTTTCCTCGTGTGCTATTTTTATTGCAGTTCCAGTTTTGGTGATGTGCATTGTAGTCTCCAAAAATGATACAGTTACTGTTTGTTTGAAGTAAATTTTCCAGATCTATTGTGAAAAGATGTGGGTCAGTGCTAGGGGGAACATAGATTGAAGTAATTGTGATAGGCTCATGGTTGGGGGGAGTAAGGACTATTGATGTTGATTCGACCCATTGGTGTGGTGTGGTAGGTAGGGAGTGATGTTTCAGGTTTCTTTTAATAAGGATCATAGTTCCGCCTGAGGCAGCTCCCTCAGTGATGCGATCATTTCTATAAACTGAGTAGTTAGGGATGAAAAATTTTTGATTAATTTTGAGGTGGGTTTCTTGGATTAAAGTTATGTCAGGTGAGTGTTTGTTGATGAATTCATTTAGTTCTACTACTTTGGATTTCACACCATTGGCGTTCCAAGAGCATATCCTTAGACCCAGGGGGTTGAAATTTAGGTTAGGGCTATTAATCATCTAGGTTATTGTTCATTATGGCTTCTAGTATTGCGAATTTTTTGTTTTCATTAGATTTTGCGTTTTTGATTTTTGGTAGTAGTGTTAGGAGACCAGGTATCAGGGAGAATATCTCAGCCAGTTCTTTTAGTTGCTCTATTTCAGTGAGTAGTGCGTTGATAGGATTATTTTCGGTTCTTTGCCTGCTGTGTCGATTCTTTTCCGGTTTTTTGGATGGAAGATTTTCTTGGGGTGGCGCCATCTGTTGGTTGGATGTAAGGGCATTTGCATACGTGATGTTTTCTTTGATTTTGTTTGTAGAGGATTTGATTTCTGAGCCTTTAGGTGGTTTAGGGAAGGCTACACAGCCTCCGTAAGATGCAGCATGTCCTATGGTATTACAGTTTATGCATTTAATGTCTTCAATTTTTCCCTGTATTTCACAGTTCCTAGTAGGGTGGTTTCCTGAGCATTTTATACAACGTGGTTCCATATGGCAGTTCTGAGAGGAGTGGTGGAAATGGTTACAATTAAAGCATTGGGTTACTTGGTTGGATTTGTACTGGTCGACGGAGATGGACATGTAGCAGATGTTGGTTAAATCGTATATTTTTTGGTTTTTATCATTTCTTGGTAGGGTGACCATGAAGACCGGAAGTGGTAGCTTTGTTCTCCTGTTTATTAATTGATTGACTTTAGTGTAGGTAAAACCCATGTCTGTTAACTCTTCTTCAATATCTTCAATTGGAGTATCACGCGGAAGTCCTTTCAAAACTATTTTTAAAGGCCTGGAGTCTTTCGGCTGGATTACATAGTATTGGTATGGGGTGTTTTCTAAAGTTTTAGCCAGTTTTCGGTATTCTTCATGGGAGTCGGTGTACAGCTTAATGTATTCGCCTGATAGCCTGGTCCTAAGTTTTGGTACTGCATATGTTAGTTCTTTGAGTTGTTGTCTGTAGTTTTTATGGATTCTTAGCATGATTGGGGGTGGGAGATTTTTAGGTGTGAACGTTTTTTGTGGTTGAGATTGAGTTTTTGTTGTGTTCACTTGTGTTTGTGATAATGTAGGTTGATTTGCAAGTATGTTTTTTTGAATTTCAGATATTGTTAATCCAGCAAATTTGTTTTGTGTCTGAAGTGGGACATTTTGAGTTGTGGTTAGATTAAGCTGTCTTTTAGTTTTATTTTTTGGAGGTGTAATAAAGCCGTCAGAGTCAGTTTTTCTTTTTGTGGTGCTTTTGTTAGGTGTGGAAGGTGGTGTGTGATGCGCTGGGCAGCCTGTAGCATCGCAAGGCGCTAGAGAGGAGTACTCACCAGTGAAATTTCTGATGAACAGAACAACAGATTATTACTTCGCTTATCTCCGTACTCTACCATGGAACTGATATTATATATTATAAATAATATAATAATTAAAGTGGTACAAATAAATATGCAATATTTCATTTTTAAAGAGTACTTTGTAATACTTTTTCTTTCATAAAATCAATGTGCTGAGCAGAGTACTTTGTAATACTTTTTCTTTCATAAAATCAATGTGCTGAGCTACATTACACGTGCTTCAAAACAATTGGAATGTTTCACAGATTAACTCATTGAAACATTGACAGAGTGAAAAAGAAATAAAACATTTTCCAGCAATTTAACTTTTTAACTCATCTTAAATATTTATTTAAAAGCAAATGTATTATTCATATATGTTAAAATTTTTGACAGATAATTAAATATAAAAATTCTTAAACTTTAAAATAGGAAAACTGAGCAAGTCACTAACTGAAGAAAATTTACAAGAAAGTCGAGAATAGAGATTTATAAAAGAGGACTCGTTTGTTATTGATCTAAATAAATAAATTTAAAAAAAAACATTGTTTAAAACTGATAATACTATTTAAGCCTTTTTGTCTTTGAATCATCACTTAACATTAATAAATAAATAATTATTTCAGTCATGTGTCTGATGCCACAAGCTAATAGTTTTTCTTTCAGAAGTACATAAACTGATTGAATGTGTTCAGGAACTCGGTTTCTATTACGCACTAAATGTTTATTTTGGACTGTAAATGCGCTTTTGTATCTAATTCGTACAGGAAACTTATTAATAACCCAGTAAGTTAATAATATATTACATGGTAATGACAGTACACTGAGATGAATTTCGATTCCAATTTCTCTGTGTGAGGGGAAGTAGTCGGAGAAGGAATTATTTTAAATTTAGTTTCCCAGGCTGCCACCAGTGCTTCAGAAAAAATATCTCTCAAACAGCCAATTGAATTTTTAAGAGCTTCATGACCGGAGGAAATGGTAAGGAAAAGTGATTTCGAATTTAAAATAAATCGGAACTATATTTTAATCAATTATCTCATTTCCATTTTGGCTTTTCCTGGGACTCCGAAATATCTAAGCGCAAATTCGCTTTGCGTCCTTTAGACCCACCGATAAATCCAATTTCTCTCAGTGGGAAATTTTTAACGGGGTTCTCTCGCCTATTTCCCATCAAAACCGCCTTTTTGGGCTGTCATATGACGTTATTTCATTCGAGAAACTCTTTTAGTAAATACCACATTTCTTATGCAGATTAAATTAGAAATATTAAGGCGCAGCTGAAAGAAATTGAGTCACAGCCTTCATAACATGCGGAGAGTTGTTGAAATTGAAAATAATAATAGCGCAATAGAAAGCGAGAGATTTGAAGGTTAGAATACATCTCGGTTAGATGTGTGCTTATGAAGACAAAAAGAAAAGGATCCGATTATTCAGTGCTAGTGTGGAGTAATCTACTGTGAAAGGACGTGTGGTGAGTGAGTGAATGTAAAGTTTATTGGCGCAAGAGCCAGATATGGCTATGCTGCGCCAAACAAGATTAAACTGTGGTCTAGACGTGAAGTTGAAAAAAGGTAAAATGGTTGACAAGAAGGAGGGTTGAAAATAGAGAAGGATCGCTAGGGTATTCCGGGAGTGCGTACCCCGTGTTTACCAAAGTAAACCCCATGGGAAAGAAAAAGATCACCAAGGTGCCTCGGGGTCATGATGCCCGTACTTACCTGAAGAAGGCAAGTCCCGAGGTAAGGACGTGTGGTAAGATCCCTATAACAAGTTTAATACTGACTCGGTACCGATTGGACAGCAACAAATAAATAATATTTTGTACTATTTATCTTCAAGGTTGAATGCGTGGCAGGAAGTGTTCTAATTACGTAATACTATGTGATTATTAAAATCTGTCCGCAAGAGACAAATTTTAATAAACAGTAGCATTCCCCCCCCCTTTTCTTTTTATTCAGTTGACAAACATGACAATGTTTGACAAAAGCTGAAATATCTTGATTAATATGAAGTCAATAATATTGGGGAATAATTAAGTTTATCATTTTTTGAGTACCTGGATGTCCAAATTGTTTATCAGCATTTTGCAAAACCTTTCTCCCGAGAGAAAAAGGTACATCTATCTTTACCACATTCTTCTTTTTGAGTACTAGCACATCATCAATTTTTTTTTATATATATATTTTAACTATATAAATTTTGAGATAATGTTTTATCTAACCTAGTTCAAGTAAATGCACAGTGTGCTGGATATATTGAGCTGATGGATGCCTTGACAACACGTCATCTTCAACATTAGCAATCACAGCTCCAATGGCTATTTACGAAGCATCAAAAAACACACGAAGAGATAGTTTGGGATCACACAATTACAAACTAGATTTAGTTATAAATTAAGTTTTTAACAATTCAAAAGCTTTTTGACATTGATCTGTCCTCACCCATTGTTGATCTTTTTTCTTTTTTTAAAGAGGATTGCTTAAAATTTCTCTAATTTTATCATAAGAATCAGTAAATTTATTATGAACATTTACAGAACTAAGAAAACCTTAAAGTTGTTTTACATTTTTTGGTGGTAGTAATATTTTGATGCTTTCAATGTTGTGATTATCTGGAGAGATGCGTCCTTCTCTGACCTCATAAACCCAAAAAATTAATTTTATCTTTCGCAAAACCACATTTTGAAAATTTTCATGTAATATTTTCTGCTCGACACATTTTCGAAATTTATTTTAGGTGATCATAGTGCTCTTCTAAGGAGTTAGAAAAAAACACTATCTCGTCAAAATAGTGACATCGGAAATTTTGAAAATTTGTTTAAAATTTTGCGATTAAATACTGCTGGTGCATTTTTAAAGCTAAACGGTAAAACTTGTAATTCAAATAAGCTTACAGTGGTCATAAAACCAAGTTTATGTTAGTTTTTCTCTTGAGTGAGTGAATGTAAAATTTAATGGCGCAAGAGCCTGATATGGCTATGCTGCGCCAAACAAGATTAAACTGTGGTCTAGACGTGAAGTTGAAAAAAAAGATAGAAAGTAGTTGACAAGAAGGAGGGTTGAAAATAGAGAAGGATCGCTAGGGTATCCCGGGAGTGCGTCACCCGTGTTTACCAAAGACAGTAAACCCCATGGGAAAGTGTTTTTCTCTTGAAGGGGCATGTGCCAGTAACCAGATGCAAATAAGTCTGGTGGCAGGAAAATCCTAAGAGAGAAGGGATGTTTCGATAAGGGAAAAAGAGATTTCGACAAGAAGAATCAGACATCGCTGTAGAATTGGGCATTAGTAATGCAAATGTTAGAATAAAATATGACATTTCTTGATGCAAGAAGACTTCCATCAGTTTTAAATGAAGGTTGAGAATATCATAATTTTCTATTTACTTACTTTTCAAATAATCCAGTTTTTATATTGTATCGTTAGTTTATGAAGTTTGTAACAGTTTTTATTTTTATTAATTCATTTCTTTAGCGCTTCCAAAAATTGCATGCAGGGTTAATTTTTTTTTGGACTTATTGTTTGACTCAACAAACAGAATTGGCGTGGGAAAAAAATTGGTGTGAGTAAATTCATAGGAAAATATAAATAGCATGTATTACAAATTTCATTGTTTCTAAGAGAGAAAAACGTTTTAAAAAGTAATTAGTAAAAAAGCACTTCATGAAAGCTATAGCTATTAGTTGCTAACTGCTTAAAAGATAAATTCCCATTTGCAACGGACAGTAACAAAAAATTTCATATCCTTTCCTTTTTTTTTTACATAGCAGTCAGGTTGCATATGACATTTAACTTTCCAATATTTATATATTTTTTTATAGGAAACATGCTTCATGCAAGTACTTCTATATATTATGCACAAACGATTGCAATATAAATCCAAAATTGTCAACAATTCATTCTAGTTAGTGCAAAGACGATGGAAATATTCAGTTTGCTGATAAACACGAAATAACAGAAAAATATTACTGGAGAGTAGGTACTGCAAGATTAAAATACATATATTTCTGCAGAAAATTTGTTTTAATAAATACTACCCCCCCCACCTCAAATTATTGGGAAATTAGGATAAACTGTACATTTTACATATTCTTGGTTTTCTGAGAAATTTCTTATGATATAAAATTAGTTTTTCATAAATACTTTTGCTTCTCAATAAAAAAAAATTAAGAGAATTTATTTTTTAAGGTAAAATTTAGGAAGTAAATTATTAGCCTTAAAATGAATTATCAAATTAAAGACAACAAATTTACAAGACATTTTTTTTTCAAAAAGCTGTGAAAAGTAATTGGTGAGAACCTAAAACCATATTCAGTTTTAAAATGTAATTTTTAAGATGCAACAAAAATTTCTCTATGATGAATATTTAATGTAAACTGTGTGTACCAATACTAACTCATTACAACTGATATTTAACAAAAGGATAGACAGAATATTCAAATTGTTGGCTCGAATCAAACTGTGTAATTGATTATTTATGAAAATGAGATATTTTAAAGAAATCAAATTATCAGTACTTGATTGGAAAGTCTAGTAACCTGAGATTTCACTAACTGAAAATTCAATATTAACTCTAAAGGTACAAATAAATAAAACTGAATAATTTTTAATTAATACTTTGGATAACTTCCCCACAGCCATTTTCATATACTAAGTCTTAAACAGGGGCAAATGTAATTTGTATTTTTATTTCTTAATAATCTATTTCGTTCAATTTTGTATTTATTTTTAAACTTGAAACTTATGGTAACTTGAAAAGTTTTCATGAATAATTTATAAAAATGTATTAAATGTTTGTTCCAATATATTAACTAAAATTAATCATGTAATGTAACTTAGTCAAATTAAAAACTGCATGTACAAAAGAAAAATATTTATTTCAAACAAATATTGAATATGTATACACACAAAGAATTAACAAATTTCATCCACAATATCAGCACAATTATATGAATACAATCATACACTACAAAAATTCACTAACAAACATTCTCTAAAAGACTAAAATTATAAATAATCTAGTCTTATAGAAAACACCAGTTAGTATTGGAATTAAACACAATCTTTATAATAAAAGAATCTTGCATCAAATAAAAATGAATTAAAAGAATTTATATTCATATACTTATTTAACTATCCTTTCAATTTTCTGAAAACAGTATTGTTGGCAAATATTTTTCATTGTAGATATTGTAAATTGTTTTCTCCATACAGTTCTAATGGGCATAGTTTTTGAATAAGCCTGATCACAATATCCGATTTATTTAATTCATCTTTCCATTTATGGAATATTTTAATGACATCTTCAGGTATTTTCGAATCCCAAGAGATTCCCATTTTCCAGTATTACCGAAGAAGCAAGAAGAAGGGTTTAATATTGTGGGGCACGTAAACCGTATGGGATCGAATAGCTGGTGTTTTGTGTCATATTTGGGATTTTGATGTCAGTAATGTAGACAATGAAATTGATCATTTAACTCATTTCGATAAATGCTTAGAAATTAGTGAAAACATGGATAAATTTATCGAAGAAATTAACCAATTTAACCTTACAAATGTAGATTAATTAAATAAAAAAGCACTGATTTTGGAATTGGCACTGAAATGCTCAAAAAACTTAAATGCACTAAATCATCTTGAACTGCAACAACATCTTAATCATACAGATTACGAACTCCATCTCCTTAAGGAAAGACTAACTGCAATGGAAAATAAATTGATAACAGTAACGGAAGTTCAGCCAATAAACCTGTGTTCATAATCACAACATTGTATTTTCTGATTAATTAATACAAAAAATTTTCTGAAACAGTATTGTTGGCAAATATTTTTCATTGTAGATATTGTAAATATATCTAAACCTATATGAAATCGTGCTACTCATGCTTTAAACATGCACATCTTCACATTTGAAAGTTCGATACCAGATATTTACATATATTATATGAGTATCATTTATTTATGAATATATAAATGTATCATCTTTCAGTATACTATATTCTCTTGATTTATGTATTTCCTATAATAATGCTTAAAAGTGTATTGCAATTAATGAACCCAGCATAAGAATATAGGTTGGATGCATGTTGGAACTCTTAGATCTTTAATCTCCAGTCAAAATGCTCTTAATTGAGTCGCTTCAGCCTGTTACTTGCCTAGGAAATTACAAAATTAAGATCAATTTTTAAATGACATTGCCTCTTAACAAAGATTATCATGTGTGCATGCAGAGTGAAGTATTATCAATGGCAACATAAAGATCATTTTTCTTCTAATCAAGATAACATATTCAAAAGTTCTGGTGTAAAAGAAAAGAGTTCACTCAAGGAATCAATGTTTCACACATTTGTTTAACTGAAAGCATTAAGGGTCAATACAATTCATGGCACTATAAAAAAGGTATTGTTCAATTAAATTAAAGACAGGATTTTGATTGTTTTTAACACATGAGAAAATTAATGACCTTTATAAAGATCGAGATGAATGCAAGGTCAATACAAGGTAAATTACAAAAAATTAATTACTGTATTTCTGAAAGAAATATACATTGAGATTAAAATTGTTGATTCTAATTCTTATTAGACACAGGAAATTATAAGTAACTGTCTCCTTTAAGATAATGTTATAAATGATGTAATAATTAGATGCAAAAAAAATTACAATTTGACTTTTTCAATAAAGAAAAAAAATTAATTAAACTAAGAGTAAAAAATAATATCAATTAATATTTGATGAAAACATTTTGTAAACTAAGTTTGAAACTTAAACTAACAAGAAATATTCAGAATTATTTTTATTTATAATTGATTTCATTCATTCAACTCAAATCCAGTTTTCATGCATTTCAGAAGTATAAAAAGCTACATTAATTTAACTTTTTGAGAGATTACTTACGTTACTCCTAATTCCACTATAGACCTACTAAGACATCTTATAACCTAACATATTCATATAATTAAGTCAAAAACTAGTAGCTAATTATGATCATGTAGTTTGAGACAAATAAAAAGAACTGGATTATACAATAGAAATGTTATTGAAAGGGTTTTTTTTTTTTTTTTTTTGTTGTTGTTGACAGAACCATATGAAGAATATTTAAAATAATTGAATTATAATCGCATTTAAGTAAAAAAACACAAACTAGAGTTTAAATGAAATATTCCTTTCTACAAAATCAATTGCAATATATATCAAAATACAAAATGCGTACTTAAATTATTTTACAAAAACTTAAATTATTTAAGACTGCTTTTAGTTATACCACCAGAAATTTCTAATGAATATTTAAGCTTCTCTACCATATCAAGGTAGCAGCCACAGAGAAATGAATACAGTTGGAACCTCTACAAATGGATATCCTCAGGATTGAAAATCAAATCAACTATTGCTAATATAAAATGAAACTTTTGTTACATGCTCCTGCAGAACTTTCATAGAAGTTAATTCTTCACTGCACACAATACATTTTACCTGTTTACACATATTTACCTTAATCCCTGCATTGTGTATTAGTAAGGTGACCAATCGTCCTTCTTTTGTAGGTTCTGTTATTCCTCGTAAAGTGTCCTCCTTTTTGATATTTTAAAATTAATTTGTTAATCTCTGTATTCAGAGATGCCACATCAAAATGTTACACAATTGTTGAATATTAAAAACTTATAGGATATTCAAAAGTTAGACGGCTTGCTCTAACACCTGCTATACAGTGTATTTTATCACTATTTGGACATTTTGTTTATTTTTTAAAGTTTAGTTAAATGTTCAAAAATACTGGAATCTTTTCTCAATTATCAATTAACAGAGATATTAATGTATTTTGTACATAATCAGGCATTTATTTTCCACAAAATGATTTAAAAGATTGAAGGTGAACATATATCAACTACAGAAGTTAGTCTTATTTTGAACGATTTTGTCCTTCAATGTTCTTGTCGAATTTACGTTGTGCTGCACTGGAACTAATTAAGTAGTTGAAAGATTTTTTTCCCCATGGGTAATGATTTTTGGACAAGTGAGAAATCAACATTGAATGTTGATCCTCTAGCTGCGTCAGCGTTAAGTGCACAACTCCTCCCGGGTCTTAGAAATTTTCTAAGAAAGATATATAAATTAGTCAGATGGTATCTAAAACTGTTGTTAAAATGCATCGTGCAATGATTACGAACACACTGATTGTATTAACTTGCGGATTTTGTGATGAGATCGACATTACAAGTAGAAATGACTAAAACAAATATCATTTTACAAATGTTAAAATTGGAATTTTACTTTGAGAACTTCAAGTACTGTGTAAATACACCAACAGATAAAAATTTTAAAAATTTCTGATTTGTAAAAGTTTTGATTTTAGACAATTCATTTGTTGTTGCATTAAATCAAAATATATAGTGTTCAAAATACAACTAAAGTCTTGCCTTTATATATAAAAGTTTGAAATTTCAAAAAAAAAAAAAAAAAAAAAAAAAAAAAAAATGATACTATAATTCAAAGAGTTTAATTACACTTTAACAATTCACATTTATTTTTCAGATGGTTTAGAATTACAATACTAGAATAAATATTGGGACCTTTATTTTTAACATTTTTACATGTTAGAATCAACCAATGATCTGTTGATACATAACATTATTTATAAATTAAATAATTTAAAATACAAAATAAGTTTAATCAAAACGAGAAAATAATTCAATGGGCCTTAACAGCTCAAAAATGCATTTTTTTTAAAGCAGAAAATAATTTAAAGCTTATATTCTTAGTATACTAACAAAGGACAGAAGCAAGTTTAAATAGGCTTCGTTTACCGAACAACACTTTAACAATACAATTAAAATAAGACTAAAGATACATAAAAATACACTCATTATTTCCTGCTGAATATAAATAAATAATGTAAGAAATATGATAATATTAAACATGTTAGTCAAAATAAAGTGGATATATATACACAATTAGCATATCAGGAAATTCTATGTAAAGATAGACCATGCCGGTTTGTTTTTGATAACGGAATTTTGTGAATTTAGACAATTGCACAGTAATGTTAATACTTCAATGAATATTTTGAATCAGCATTTTTTACTTTTTCATAATAAGTAAAGTAAAAATCATATTTATAATTTTTAAAATTATGATATGTAAAACAAGATCACTCCCATCAAAACTTTGTTCAAAATCTGATGAAAAATTCAACAAAATACATGATAAAACCGTTTCAGTAACTTTAAGCTACATTTATTAAAATAAAAAACATAAAGAAAATGATAACTAATTCTAATTAATAACGCTGTTTTCTAGTTTTTTATCGATCTGTATCAGTTCCAAATAGTTTATTATGCTAAGCATTTTTGCGATTTAAGACAGTAAATACGTACATTTATTATTTGAATTGATTTGGAATCGTAGCTACAGTTTGCTTCATTCTTTCAAATGTAGAATTGTTTGATCTAATTAGTATATTGCCTTCCTTACAGTATTAGAACATTATTTTTCACAAAAATGATTAGGTAAGTAATTTTTGCTTGTTTTTCAAAAGCTTATTCGAGTAAATGGTACACTGTTACTTACTACAAGATTTTTTTAAAATTAATTTAAAAATTTAAAAGTCAACAATCAGAGAGATTGTAAAGCAGAAATGAATATCTTAACATATTTTTGTATCATTAATTGTTTGAAATCATCTGCAAATAACTAATTCCAAATATAATGTTTACGAAAATTGATCATATTATTATGCAGTTTAATTTATGTTGGTGTATTGTATGATACAAGAAATAAGAGTTTTGTTTTTGAGGGATCTTAATTGAAAAAGAAAGAAAAAAA
>BMAW01116683.1:20787-61806 GCA_019974015.1 Nephila pilipes
ATGTTATTGCTTCGTTCAGTTACGTATTGCTCTATTAAGTAAGTACAGGGTACAGGTTACAAACACAGAACAATTTAAAATTATTTAGAACAAAAACAAAAAATCAACTAAGAGAACCATATAGTTGAAATGCCTCAAAACTAAATTGAAACTATTATCAAATGAAAAATGCTTATAAAAATTAACATTTACTTCAATAAATCAAACAATCTTAATTTAATGCACCACAAACATTAAATAATAATTACATATTTAAGGTTACCTTACAATATCATTACATTATTTAAAGTTAGCGTGAAGAGGAAGTTAGGAGAGGGAGATGTCAAATGCGGTACTGTCAACTAAAGTTCAAAATTACGAGGCCTGTCGCTAACAAGCGTCGAGTTGCTTTTAGTGCCATGTTAATAAAACCAAACATACTATTTAAGAATCAAACCAATTTAAATCAAAGCAAAGAAAGAGTAAAGCAACAATTTTGAAAAAAGGAGAAAATAAATTTAAACTGTTCCATACTTTGAATGGAATAATATGTTTTTATACTGGTATTATAGATCCAACCATCATTCTTCAGTGAATGACATTGTTTTCATAATGAGAACAAAATAGAGTGATCTAGATTGGTAATTGTTTTTGGATTACGTGTTTCGATATAATGTCATCCCTCACATCTGGCAATGCGGAGTCAGGAATTTGCATTAAATTTTTTCTGTTACGTCACACAAGGTTTATTTTTCTGATTGGATACCGATTTTTAACTGTCAAATTGACTGTGTAGAATTCAGATTCCTGATGCATACATAGAGGGATGAATGAAGTTACTATAAGGTTGCCTGACACTGAGTCGGATTCATGTAATGTGGCATAGCTGAGTCAGAGTCCTATGATGTTTATGATTCCTGTTTTCATAATATGAAGCTAATATGCTGGTAATGTATAGCAAGTTTAAATCAAGCAAGTATATCAAGTTTTGATCATATTGTTTTGTTAGTTTTTAAAAGTCAATAAATCAATTTTTAAATATCAGTGTCTGTCTCACTCTGCTTTAAGTTATATGTGGCTTTATCTATTTTCATACTTGGGCCAACTCTGGCCTGTCAGTTATAACAAGATTGTATAAAATTAAAAATTCAACCAAAGGAAAAAAGAAAATAATTAAACCATACATATTCCTTTAGAATGAAATATACTGATATACTCATTAAAATACTTTCCAACCCATAAATAATTTTAACTTAAAAATTTAAAAACTAACTCAAATATATATATACACACACACCAGTATATATTACAAAACCAGTTTAATTTATTTTCCAGAATCAATAGTGATTAAAGATTTTATTTTAATTATGATAATACACACAATTGAAAAAAAAAAAAGGTTAAGCCAACCAGATTCCTATTTGGTCACAAACATATCTTGGACTATATAAAACTTAAAAACAAGCTTTTGATTGATTAATGTCAAGAATATTGATTACATAATAATTTGTCTAGTTATTTGAAAAATAATTTACTTAAAATTAGAAGAATGCTCATACTTATGTAAAAAAATAAATAATAATGTTCCATTAAATATTTATATCATAAATCTGACTGTGAAGCTAATATTTTTTTCAAAGTTCATTAGACTTGAATATATGTTGAGGAAAACATGCTTTACATTTCTGTTTTCTCATAAAAGAAAATGATGGAATTACATTAATCAGAATTTATCAAATAAGTTCAAGAAATCGCATTGGAGATTGTAATGGATAATAACAGAATCGATTATCTACATTTTGGGAATGGGAAATATAATTGGTTTTCAATTTTGCATTTAAGTCAGTCATATAATGTAGTTGGTATAAAATAAAAAACAAAGTAGGTTAAAGATTGGTAAAGCTTAAGTAATATTAATGAACAAGACATGTTGAATGGTACTTTGAGGTCATAATATATTATTTAATAAAATACAGAAGGAAAAATAATACATATGAAAGTAATCCATTCTAGCATCACAATGTTAATTAAAATGTTTTAAGCAATATGTATCACGTATTATTATATGAATTAAAAATGATAAGATTAATATGTAAATAAAAAATAAAACCGATTTACTTTTTTGAAAATTCATAGAGTTCATTGTTCAATTGTAAAAATGACACAGGCATTCTCAAGAGATTTTAATATTTTATCTAGGGAAAAAAAATTTTCTGAATCAGATTATAGCACAACAAACCACATGGCAGAATTTAAAAATACAGTGGAATTCCAATTTTGCAATTTTTTTTTTTTTTAACTCATAACAGTTACAGAAAAATTCAACTGTAAACTAGCATACGATTTTATTCAGATGAAAATAAATTTTACGTATTTATGAAAATTTAATGTTTTACCCATTTTATTAAAAACAGAAAATTAATCTTTCAAACGATATTTTGACCTTGTAATGTTTAATCGTTATTTCCAAATACAAATTTTAAAAAAAATTATGTAATTAAAATGGATATATTTCTACGGAGGGGAGGGGGAATTGTTTAATTTGATGTTGGAATTACTTTAAAAAGTAAGCTTTTTTTCCCCATATAATCATAAATATAAATTTAGTAAAAGTTTCAAAATTATAAATATTAAATATTTTATGTAAATTTATGTAGAGCATAATAACAATTTAATACATGTACTTATTATTTATTAATAAATAAATTGTTTATTACAGAAGTAGAAGTGATTTTTTGCATAATGAATTTAAATGTATTAAAAAATGACCGATGAAGTTGAAAGAACACTTTTGCATTTCTAACATGCAGTTAGTCAAATTATATTTTATAATGCCTCAGCATTGGGTAAAAATTTGGAGAGAGCAACCTATACCAATTCTTCTGTTAGAGTCAAGGCTGGAAAATAAATACTAATTCTCCAAGTAAAGTCTTGGTATTTCATGTTGAATAAGAGAGAGAATGTTACATTGAGACAGTGGTGGATTGCGCCACTTGCTTCCGTAGCTGATTCAGAATAATGATAATAGTTATATCATATAAATTACGGACACCACAAGCATAATTTCACCTACATGGCTCAAGCAAAAAAAAAGTGAAACTCCCCCTTTTTGGAATTTAAGGTATTTTACCTACAGACCTAAAGTCAAGTAGGAATTATCCTTATGAGTTTGGATCCACATAAGACTGATGATTTCTGTAAATTTATAGCACATGGTCATATAAGTTAGAGGCTCAAATTGATTTGTACCAGAAAATAAGATGAATTTCGCACTAGAATCGTTTTTAAATATGAAAAAGTTAGAAAATTATATTAAATTTAAATGAAATCATTACAAGTTCCCCCCCACATGACATAAATTGTACTTTACAGGTGAGTCTAAGTAAAAAATTTAAATTCAGATTTGTACCTAAAAAGGTGATACCTAAAAATCCAATCACCTTTAAAAAATAAACAGTTTCCAATAAAAATTTCAAAATATGTTAAATGATAAGGTAAATAAAATTTTAACCAAATGAATAATTTTTATAATTATGGATGGATTAAAACGTTACCCCACTAAAATGAATTATATAAAAAATAATGCTTCAAATGGGCAAACCCAGGGGAACAACTAGCATCTTTCACAGTCGTGGTTCATTTCATAGTTAGTGCTTGTGCATTTGTCTCGGGGCAGCGTTTTTCTCGTTGCCTTAATAATTAACTTTTATTCAAGAAGTTATTGGCCTTAACAGGTAAATAGCATTGAGTTGGATTTCTTTCTTCTGGGTTATCTAATTCTCAAATTTTTTCTCAATTCTTCTGTTTTGCCAAATCTTTTCAATGATTTATCTTTATTTTCTTTTTCTGTCTTATATGCCATGTCACTCTTGCTTATTTTATACACTACAATCATTACTATGATATTCAGATACATTATTAATTAGACATTCCAATTTTTGTTTACTGTGAGGTCTGACAACTAAAATTGCATGCAACTGAGACTTGGTGATATGAGATAGATAGGCTGAATGTGTAAGGAATTAGCACACAAAAAATATTTGATGGAAACAAAAAAAATTTTAAAAATTTCTATAACACTGTTTACTGTTAAAATTTTTCTGCATATAATTTTGAATTCTATTCATGACTTTTTTTTAAATTTTCTCTCAACCTTCCTTCAGGCATGTTTTTACATATATTAAATTTGAAAACTGTTTTATTGCATCGAAGACAGAAATTTCTTTTACTATATTTGATTCTTTTTAGTCTTGTATGAGCCACTATAGGTAGGTGGTCATAATTGCAGATTTGAGGCCTCTTTTCTTTTCGTCGAGTCATGGGTTTGAGCCCTGAGTTCACTTAGGACCCACAATGTAACATGGATGATCCTCGTTAAATCTAGTGGAGTTCCCCCTGATGGCGTATTGTGGAGTTTGGAGAGTATGGCTCCAGCTCAGATGTCATCCTTGTCACTTGTCTGATGTTAAAAATTACGAGATCCATCACCAAAAGCATTCATTTCACTTTTCGAAGCGATCTTAATAAGCGATCACATCACTGTAGGTCTAATAATTAAACTTTATTACCCTATGTTTGGTTGCTTCAGAATGTTTGTACAAATTCATTAAAACACTTTAAAAATTATAAACTTTGCATAAAAGTGTTCGAATCTTGCAATTTAATTATTTTCTACAATTTAATCGATTCATTTAATTTCAATCTTATTTGTAACTGAGTTTTCATTACCACCTGGTTGGCTTTTTATTTTAATTCATAACTTGCAGTCTTGTACCCATTCTACAAATTCCATAGATCCAGTTGGATATAAATTGTATCACATCTGTTATATTAAAAATATGCTGAGAAAAATTATGAGGGGGGGGGAGGCTTATGAAAAATAATGAACATAGTGATTGGAAGATGAAGTTTTGCCTATAAGTTATAACGAAACAGTGTGAATAAGTTTTGAGAATGTAAACCAAAATTTGAAGAGTATGGTGGAAAATTTTGAGATAGTTCTTTTAGAATAAATTTTGTTAATGAAGTAACATGTTTTCACAGATTAAGAGGCATCTTAATCTGACTTGTGGTGCACTTTTATAACCGATGGTTTTAAGAACTAACCAAAAAAACCAACTGATGCCACTATCTGCCATAAGACTGTAACAGCCACAATGACTGTAACTTTAACTGAACAGCTAACGCCACCTGTGGTGACGATGAGAAAGAGAGACTTTCTTCCCAACCTCTAGTTTTTGTTGTATGCATGTGTATGTATGTTGCATGTTGTGTATTTTTCTTATATGTATTCCTTACAAATATTATTGTAATGTATATCCGCATGCTGTGAACTGAACCGAAAATAAAAATGATCTTCAACCTTCTAATCTTCATTCAAGATTCAATGCACTCATGCCATGTGCTACACTCTGAATTTATACTTTATAACATATTATAATACAATTGTTAAGATATTTTCACTAAAACATCAATTAACATATGATTTTATCATTAACTATTTAAAGATACATTTTTGCGTTTACTATTAAAAAAAACCTGCTGTTGTTAAAACAAGTGAAAAGCACAACAATAATTTGATTACTCTCTTATGTTGCTTGTAAATTTTAGAATTATTCTTCACAGTTCACTTAAACTTAGAGTTTTTTTTTTTAAAGTTGTCTTGCATATTACATAAGACAGCAATTCATGCAAAGCTTTTTTCAATTATTAAAAAAAAAGAGAGAAAAGAAATATCTGATACACAAGTGTTTTTCGATTCAATAAAATAAATATACTATTGCACGGGCCTAATCTTTTCGTAGAGAGCCAATCCCTACCAAGGGGATATTTTTTCTGTAATGACGTGAGGGGGAACACAAAAGTGTCAAGAAGAGTAGCGACTTGACGAGGAAGAAGCAGGATGGGGATTAGTACTAGTTAGTTAGGCCTAGCGAGAACGAGTTCTCGGCGAGGCTAACCCGTCAAAAGTGCATCGGCTGCGGCTTGGAGTGGTCCGATGGGTATCGGACCCGCCGACCGGTATGAGAGAAGACTTTTTCCGTTGCTTCATTATAGACTAATTAGATATCCGAGTATGTATTAAACAAATTATGCTAAAACTAATTCCTAGATAAGAACTTTGAATAGCTTATGATTTATTAAATACTTTTACGAAACATAAAATTTCCGAATAAAACTGCAAATTATATTTTAGCAATGATATACAGTGTGGATAATATTAGATACATTTTAAAAGAATTTTAATAAATAGAGAATCATGTCCATAAGAAAATTATTTTTGTAAATTTTTATCAATTTAAAACTAAAATAAACCTTCATAAACAATATTTTCTATAAAACAGAAAAGTTCTGATATTTTAAAAAGGCCATTTTCATATTTTTAAGCAATTGACAAACATTGAAAAAAGAGAGTAGATTTTTTCATTAAAAATTCCTTAACAAATATTTATTTAGGAATAAAATTATCCTAACCATGCTGCATTTGTCTACCATCTGCACAAGACTGTGTGGACAAGCAAAGGAACTAGGAGAATATGGATGAAAATGAAACATAGTTATGTGTAGGAGCCTGCTCTAATTAAACTTTCAAAGAGTCCAACAAAGGTAGGATAATGGAAAATATTTTTGAAATCTTTATTTAATTTACATGTTCATTGAACTACTTAATTAAATTTTCTTAGTAATTACTTTTTTATGGCTAAAATACTCCAGCTTTGCAGCAGAGATCTACTATCCACAAAAGATGGAATAGACTAGATGATGGATTATAAACAGAAGGATGAAGATAGAAAGGAACAAAGAATGAAGGAAGGCTCCAATTCCATACATTTATTTCAGGAGATAAGTATAAAATATTTCCCCAAAGTTACTTTTGAGTGCTTTCAATTCGCTACATTTCATTTTGTTTACGCAATTTTTTTTGCCAGCTCTTTGGGTTTGTTTTGGGGTGTTTTAGAGTTTTAGCAATTTTCTTTTCAGCGCAAAAGTACCATGCTGTTTTATATAGGAGATTGGTGACAAGAATTTTTTGCCTCTTTTTTTTTAAAATTGAAACTACTGCTTTCTAAGGAAAAATTCTGGATCAATCATTACTTAGCATCTGGATTATTCTCTAGAATATTTTTGTGTATTTACCTCCAAGTCTAAGTATCCAATACGTTCGGTAATATGAGTTTCTAAGAGGTGAGATGGAACTACTGATTGTGTAAGGGGGCTTAGTAAGAGAAGAGGAGAGAATCCTTGTTATGTTCGTAGACGTATTAGAAGTGGCTATTGGTTTTACAACAGCCTCATAAGTATGATTGATGTTCTCCGCATGCCAAATTCTGAATCAGTTGGTGTATGAAAGAGTCTGTTACAAGTGCAGTCCATGATGGACAAATGAGTGCTGGGATTTGTTAAAAGAGAGTAAAAATAGATTTTTTGCGATTGGTTCTGAAAGAATACAAAACAGTCACTTAGTTTGCCCAACTATGAATCTCCAAGCAATTCTGGTCAAGTAACAGAACAGCTGATTGATTTAGGGGGCATTGTAAAGAAAAAGGGGAGAATTCTAGGTATATTTCTAGAAAGGTTAGAAGTGGTACGTGATCTGACCACAGCTATCTCAGTATGTCTTAAGTCCTCTGCATTCTAAATTTTTCACTGGATAGGTGTATGAATGAGTTTGCTATGAGTGAATGGAGGAATACATGTTTGGAGTTGTTACAAGAGGTTCGAATAGGGTTTTCTTGACTGGTGTAGAAAGAATAGGAAAAAGTCACCTATTTTGTACACATGTGAATGTCCGAATCTAACTATGAAATGCCCTCTCGGCATTGGTCGGCAATCTTCACAATGGGGGGAGAGGACGAGAAGATCAAGTTGATGGAGGAAGACGACATATTGTTACATATGGGAGCAAGTTCTTTTACTTTTTCCAAAGAGTTCATCACTGGTAAAGCTATATGATAACTTTTTTTTAAAGGTCTTTGTATACTTTTAACTTTGGCCTCAAATTTTTTTATTATTATTTTCTTGACAAATATTTATTTAGAAATAAAATGATCCTCAACATGCTGCATTTGTCTCCCATCAGCACAAGACTGTGTAAACAAGTGGAGAACTCTGAGAAGATGGACGAAGATGAAACATTGTAATATGAGAGACAGTTCTAACTATACTTTCACAGAATTCAACAAAGGTAAGATAAAAAAATATATATTTGAAATCTTTATTTAGTTCACATTTTCATTGATCTACTTACTTAAATTTCCTTAATAATTTACTTTTCTATGAGTAAAATAATCCTGCCTTTCAACAGAGATCTACTATCCACCCAAGATGGAGTTTTAGTTTAGTTTTTATTAACGTCGCACTCGAAGCAACACGAGAGCTATTGGCGACGGACCTCGTAATTTTGAACCACGGTCAAGTGACGAGGACGACACGTGAGCTGGAAACCCCTCTCTCTTAACATCCACACCACGCCAACGGGAGGACTTTGGGCCCCGAACAGATTTAACGTGAATCAGCCCCGGTTACACGGTGGGTCTTTGGCAGCCAAGGATCGAACCCGCAACTAAACGAAAACCGCCGGCAGCTAGTCTGCGACCTTGACCACTAGGCTACCGCAGCCCCCACCCAAGATGGAATAGACTATACTGCGGGCTATAAACAGAAAGAAAAAGGTAGAAAATGTCAAACTATGATAGAAAGCTCCAATTCCATGCATTTATGTCAAGAGATAAGTATGAAATATTTCCACAAACTTATTTTTGTGCTCCGGTTTTGCTACATTTCATTTTGTTTCAGAAATTTTTTTACTGGTACTTCGGTTTTCTTTTGGGGTGTTTTAGAGCTTTTGTTATTTTCTTATGGGTTTGTTAGTACTCTGTTGGTTTTATATAGGAGATTGGAGGCAAGAATTTGCCCTTTTTTCCAAAATTGAAACTACTGCTTTTTTACCAAATATTCTGGAACAACCGTTAATTTGTACCTGGATTCCTTGGATTGACGTGGATTTCTCTTTCGAATATTTTTGCATAATTTTTTCTGAATCAAGTATCCAATATGGTCAGTAGTATGAGTTTCTAAGAGTTGAGATGGAACAACAGATTGTGTTAGGGGGCATAGTAAGAAAACAGGAGAGAATCCTTGTTATGTTCGTGGAAGCATTAGTAGTCACTCGTGCTTCTGCCACAGCCACCTTAGTATGTCTGACGTTCTCTGCATTCTAAATTTCTGACTCTGTAGTTGTATGAAAGAGTTTGTTATGAGTGATGTTCGTGATGGATGAATGAGTAGGTAGAAGAGATTCCAATAGGCGTTTTGCGATTGGTTCAGAAAGAACACAATAGAGTCACCAGGTTCGTCCACTTACGAATGTCCAAAGAATGAAAAGACCATGAGATTCTGTGAACAAAACAGAACAGCTGATGGATTGGGGGGGGGGCATAGTAAGGAAAGAGGAGAGAATCCTAAGTATATTTCTAAGAGGGCAAAAAGTGGCTTGTGATCTGACCACAGCTATATAAGTATCTCTTGCATTCTCTATGTTCCGAATTTCTGGCTCGATAGGTCTATGAATGAGTTTGTTATGCGAGAAGTCCGTGATGGATAAATACATGTTTGGAGTTAGTAAGAGAGATTCGAATAGCTTCTTCAGATTGGTTCAGAAAGAATACAAAAAAGTCGCCTTCGTCAACTTTTGGTTTTTTTTTTTGTTTTGTTCACAACATTAATAAAATCAATAAACATTCTATTTGTGAAAAGGTATTTCTAACTTTTAAAAAATATTAACAGACTCCAGGGTAAAAATTTGCAAATTCTAGTAAAATTTCTAATCACACAACCAAATTTGAAAACAGAAATGGAAGAAAAAATTAAGTTTTAAAGATTTAATGAATATTCTTTGACATTTAACAAGAAAATATTAAGTTTATTAAAAGAACATGAAGAATAAGGCTTCTAAAACATATTAAATGTGAAAGAGGTATCACAGTCCACAAGATTGATATGATTACATATTTATATTACTCGAATGCAGATAATCTTCATTAAAGAAACAGTCATTAAAAAGGGGAAAAAAAAAAAACCTTTTAATAAGGAAAAATGTGAATTTATAATCATATAAAGTTTTATAAGATACTTTTCAATAGATTAAATCTTATTTCTACATCCTAAATTTTACTCTCAAATGTAAAAAAGATAAATTGCTAAAAATTAGTACAAATGAGTTAAGCTGTTTTCACATAATGTGAAAAAACAGAAAACAAAATAATCCTCTTGGGAAGACAAAATCTACAATATTAATAGTTCATTCTGACTTCTGTATTTTACATATTTTATTACACTACATCTGTATCAATTCCTTTTTTCCCTCAAAAATTTGTTTTTATTATATCTCTTAAATTCTAAACTGCAATGCTAAAAGGATATTTCACATTAGCATGTCAAATGTAGATAATTCAAATAATTAAATAATTTTAACTTTTAAGCCATAGTAAACTAAAGGCAGTTTATATATTATAACTAAATAAGTTTAAATGAATATTGGAACATAAATTATATAATTAGCTTCGAATTTCTGTTTTGCTGTTTAAAATTAAAATTAAAAGACCACCTTATGACCATTTTTCAATTACAGTAATCAAAATAATGAAAAAATACAATAATTTTTTTTCTGGTGAAATTTTCATCAACTTAAAATTTTATTACATAAAAAATAAAATTTTATAAATATAAAATAAAACACTATAACCACATTTAGCAAACCATACCTTATTTACCAGATAAGCTTATTTTTCGGTACTTGTCTGTTATAGCGGTGCATGTCAAATATGTTTACGCCAAGTCGTCGCCAATCATGTGAAGCCTATCTTTTAATACAATCTGCTTGGCGATATTTATTTTTCACTTGGTGATTAATCATCAGACAATGCTATAAAAGACAAGTACCTACTTTTCTGTATATTTATGAAAAAATATTGACTTTATACAGACTTTTTGAGTCCTTTTTAACAATTCATACACTTCTTCAAGCCAAACTTTTCCATGTTTCATGATCCTGGAGTTGTTCCCACTGACTAGAAGTATTTAAAATGCATAAATAGCTGTGATACAGAAGAGTCATATTATTACATTTTAAATCAGTAAGAGTCATATTATTACATTTCGATTGAGCTCATTAACTTAATTTTAATTCTTTATTGGATTTAGAGAAATAACTTTAAAAATAATGCTGAGTTCACACATATTTTTAGTTTTCTCAGAATACTGAACAATTTGAGAACATCCCAGAATTTGAAGTCATAAGTTCATGAAATAATATTTCTCAACAGTTGCTGAGAATACATTCCATAGATTGAATCCACCAGTCAGAACACAAACAACTATGTTAGCTTTCTGATGTGAAGTCATTTTGACAGCTGAAAACAGCACTAACTTAACTTTTCAATGAATTTTCAAGCTTAATTGAAAATTTTCACCTTGTGTCTAAGAAAAGGTTGCTTTCAAAAGAAATTATTACAAATATAAGAAAAGGTAATTTTCTGGTTTATGAAAAGTCGAACATTTATTAAAAATTTACAATTTCCTGACTTTTACTGAACTTCAACTGTATGTACATTTTATTAATTCTTTAACCCTTTAAGTGGTCAATTATTTTACCAGAAATGCTTCCAAAAAAGGCATATTTTTTTATTGCATATAAATTAAGTACCATACTATGATATTCAAAATATCATAAGAATATATTTTCCCTCCAAGTGAGAGGGAAAATTAAAATAAATAATTTGATTGGTGGATTCTCCCTCCATTTTTTATAAAATAATATAATTCCAAGAGGGGAAGAGAAAAAAGAAGAACTCAAATCTTCATCAGAGCTGAGCTCACTGAACGAGTCATCTGAGGAATAATCCAAATAATTAGAAGAAATATCTGTATCTGTATCAGAATGTAGTTCATCATCTAATAAGAAAGTATTTTTGTTGTCTATTCCATCCATAATTTCCATAAGATTCACAAGCACGGCATACAATAGAACAAAAATTTCAAAGAAAAGTTCCCGCTTTTCCGCTACATAGAAAAACCTGGATGAAAAGCATTTCATTTACATGGACAAGCCACGCCATCTGTTGAAAAATAATAATACTAAATAGTCTCTTTCAATAATGAAAAATGCGGGCAAACCAGAAAAGGGAAGGAGAAAATAACCAAACCAGAAGAGGCCAATTTCGGGTAGCCCGTACACTGTACAGGCAAACTGCTTAAAGGGTTAAGAGAAATTTTGTTATGTCAAAACTTAAGGGAATAAATTTCAAATCAAGTATTAAAAGTCAGCAAGTTTGCTTGAATTCATATTAATTTTTGCTCATTGTTCAATGTCAAGGTCAACTCTTTATAAGGCATTCTAGTACACAGTACAAAAATAAGAGATTAATCCACACAAAAATCATCACTTTAAATTGAACTCAAACAAATATATAGACAGTACAAATATTTACAAGAGTATATCTACAAATTTACATACCAAACCAAAGTTAAAAACTTAATAACAAAAAAAGAAACTAATAAAAATGGAAAAATGTCCAAATCAAGTCAGTTGGAACAAGGAGCCTAAAGTTATAAAAATTAAATTGAAAATAAATGGTGAAAATGGCTGGTTACAATTTAAATACAGAGATTAATTTAGAATAAAGAATAGGATTCTTTGATAAAGTATAAAGCCAAACAGACTTAACAATTTCTAGAGTTTTGATTAAGTGGAATTTGTGAGTAAATGGACGGTGAAACATGAAATGACCATTGTCTCCAGCTGAGTTACAAGAACAATTACAGTTACCAATTACTTTAAATATAGTCGATATGATAGAAATGTGCCATCCTGAGTTGAAAACTTAGTAACAAATGGACAATAAAGATTTATTTTTGAGTACGAAATGCGGAAGTAATTTTCGACCCATATGTAGGAATTAGAATTTGTCAAATAGCTGGCCTTCCTTTTCATTTCAGATTTTAATCATAAAAGGGCAGAGTATAAGCTTCTATAATAATAAAAAGTGAAAACAGAAATATATCAATACTTTAAAACTATTACTCTACACAAGATTTCTTGTAATGTGTCTATCTAAAACAGAAATACACTGAGTTATTGATACATTTTTTTAAAAAAAATAAAAGAGGTATACAATATACAAAAAAAGGATTTAAATCACTTACGCAAGTAATAGAAAACAGATCTGTTCACTTTATATCATACAAATCAATATTTTTTTCAATATGAATTACATTCATAATTCACAACAAATACAGCTTTCTTAAAAATACATATTTTGAACATTCCTTATAAAGAGAGATAGAGTTATCAGTTTCATTTATATTTCTCAAGAAAACTTCAAAATAACTTTTTATGATAATTATTGGCATTTCTAAAAACATTACATAGAAAAAGAAATTGCATAGATTCCCCATACGATGATATATTTTGCAAAGTTTAATACATGAATTCCAACAATATTACCTGAAGTATATGAACAACATGTGTCTAAAAAAGTTTATGAGTACTAATCTCTCTCTATATATAAGCGAAATACCACAGACTGACTCATCCTGAGATCTCAAAGACTATACAAACGATTGACTTGAAATTTACCATAGTTACTCATTTTGTGATGTAGACGCTCACTAAGAATGGATTTTATGGAAGTCTTATCCAAAATGTGATTTTCATCCATTAATCTACCATTATCCCTCAGTTATGTAATTTTGGTGACTTTATCGCCAAAAATGATATGACCGACGCCAAACGGAATATATTTTTTTATATGTATACTGTGTACTGTCACCAATTAAGTTTACTAGGGGAGATTTGCGCGTGCAGAATGGAAAAATACCAAATAATTTTATATTGAAGCACTGATGGAGTATTGGCAAGAATTTTGCGAAGGGGCTCTTTATGTGAAATTTCGTACATGTAGAAAATAGGAAACGTACAAATTTAGCGATAGAAATAAATCAGTTTGGAATAAATTGAGTTTCTGAATTTGGAATGTAGTTTAGCTCCAAAACTTAGTGGGATCTTGAAAAATACTAAAATGGCGACTTATTACGGAGTAGTGCACATGCAAGACAATCTTCATTTACTGGAGAACCTCGCTACATGCATGAACGAACTCAAGAGGCTATGATATACGTAAGATGTTTTGGACGTCCCGACTTGCATGACATTTTTTTAAGGATTGCAGTCACTTGCAATCCTAAACGGTCAGAAATCAATGATGTCTCGAGGTAAGGACAAAAATCTTATGATAGACACAATGCCATAGCGAGGGTATTTCATTTGAAAGCTAAGCACATGATGAATCTTCTGACAAAAGGTTGCATCTTTGGCAATACTAGGTGTAACGTGTATATGGTAGAATGAATTTTATCCACATTATATATATGGGGTGACTTTTCACTAAATTTTTTTATTTTTCTCATATATTTGAATGTTGAGGATAACCAGTATTGCAGGCAATCAATTTCTTAAAATTTTAAATTTAGATTATCATTGAAGATTTAAAAATTGATTTAAAAATTGATATCTTACCTCTGAAATTTTCTTAAGCAAACCAAACCTCCAGGTGATGGGGAAGAAGATGGACAAGTCATAATTAGATTTATATTGTTTGTTCAATTATCTCCATAAAATTGCTGAAATGGACGAAAACTGATTTCTCTTTTGAGCAAAAAAGTAAATTAAAATTTCATATTATTTGTTTAAATTACATTTAAAAAATACTATTTTTTTTCCCTTAGAAAAAAAAACTAACATTAATAATAAACATTGTACAACAATCACCATTTTTATTTATTTTTAAAAATATTACTAGAAACGTATTCAAATATATTGGAATTTTCTAAATTTCTTTAGAGCATTTATCCGTACTCAATTTACTATTATTTAATTTCTATCTTTTAACATACAGTATTCATACACACGATAATTTCTGATATAAAAACAGTTAACTTTTGTCAGTTGAAAAAAACCAAATACATGATTAAAACAATATAATAGTAATAAATCAGATAATCAGCTTAATATCGATTATTTCGTTGTCAACATCAATGATCCTTGGAATTCAGTCTTATGTATCACTTGATCATAGCTAAAAACAAATGAAAATCCAAATATATCTCAATATATCATTTCCAAGAATATATAACATATACTTGTAACTATGTTTTGATTGACACAAATATTAATCATTGATATAGGAGTTGAAGTTGTTTGATCTAACTTAGTTCGTAAAGTCTAAAAATAAAGTCCCCAGAATTATTTTATCAGAGGTTTTCCTAAGTCAATACTTTTATTTTAAGCATGTGCATTTGATTGCATTGTTTTGTTCAATTCCAAAATAAAATTGCTTTTAATAATTTCAATACAGCAAAACTATTTATAAGTACAATAAATATATAAATTTAAATGCCCTATTTTTTTAAAAATGTATTATATACCCCCATTTCAATTACTTCATCCAACAATGCTTTACGATGTAACATATGTAAGGAAGAAAGTTCATGGTATATATAATATTATCAAACAATAAAAAACAAATCAAGATATATTTTTAAGTTACTCAGAAATAAATTCAAAAATGATCACAAAGTATAATTATAAATATAAATGTTGAAAGTATTAATTGTATTATAATAATAATAATGCATAATCTTAAAAAATATTAAATGGATTATTTTTAAATCACAGAACTGTATTTTAAAATCATCTCTGAAAAAGTATCACGCTGCAGTATAAATGAATTCAAACAATTGATTTGAATAAAGAAAAGGAAAGGGAGCTTTTTTTCAGTACAAAGGAATAGAGAGAACTTACGATACAACATTTAAGAGGAAAAAAAAAGTAATAGATTCATCTTCTTTTTATCTCAAATATTACTGTAAAAATTTTGTGGTTAAATCAAGTATTTTACAAATAAAAAGTTGTAAGCATTTTGTTATGGTATTCTTTACAAACTTACAGCAAAATTGCGATTACTGGACAGTTAAACAATTCTAAAGTAGATGACTGGTTGTTTTTTTTTTAAGAATTTTAAATATTAACATAATTGTATTCATTCCAATAATCATACTAAAAATCGGTCTACATATAATAATTTAAATGAGCCTCAGAATAAAAATAATTAATAAAAGAGGTACCCATAGTATATGTTGGTGCGCCTCATTATATTAACAGTTATTTAAAGAAGGAGAATACGTTTTTTATATGTTTAGTTAATAATAATTATGCAAATATTCATCATTCGAACTTAAACTGCAGAGTAAGCTGAACACTTTCGAAAAAAATAATCCACACATCTCATACGGCTTTCAAACAAAACTCACTGATTGATTGATTGAAGGAAGAAGGGATGTAGGGCAACAAGGCCATTATCCCTATCTGGATAAAATAGTTTCAAATTAATAAATATCAAAGAATTTCAGTTTCAAAACTCACACAATTCTTTACAAAAATTAGTTTCCAGAATTTGAAGCAGAAAATAATACCATTGCCATTTCGGAACTAGTAAAAAGTGAGAAAAGTATGAGGAAAATAATACCATTGCCATAAAATCATTGCCATTTCGGAAACTGAAAGTTGTGTGTTAAGGCATGTTTTTAAGTTTTATTTATTTACTTGCTCATTTTTGTGTTTTGTGTGTTTGTTTGCATTTTAAAAACTGGAGAAATATGTTCTGAATGGAAAAAATAAATATTTAGAACGTCGTTACTTCTGACAACGTACATAGATTTAAACATACAAACATAATTATATTTTTGAAGGCACTAAAACATATCAAAATATTCAAAATAATACCTTTTCGATCATTTTGATAAACTCTTAACAAATTATTGTTTTGAGAAAAGAGCGTCAACAAAAATGCTTGGCATTTAATGAAGCATTCAGGGTGTTAGGTTCAAAAAAATTTTATTGTTATACATTATGATTATAATATATTACATTTAGTTTTCTCGGGGTTTATTTAAATTGCTAAGGTGTATTTAATTTAATACTTTGTCGTCTTTTTTTTTTTTTTTTAATATTAGATCAGATTATAATTGCCTATTTTAATAATCCATCGGTTCCTTTTATTTTAATTTTTTAATTCAATAATTTATTTTTATGAAAGAACTATTTTTCTTGTTTACATTTTCGTACGCAAGAATATTTTGCTTGTGGTAATGAAAGTGAAGTTAGGAATTTGAAGACGGTATATTCTTTTTCTGGTTGTAATTACTTCTGTGGAGCCTGGGACTCAGTAGTACACTTACTTTACGCTATTTAATATACATTATGAAATTTGTGAAATTTAACTATTTTTGAGATATAGTAGTCTGATTGTTTAAAAAATATAAATATTAATGCTTTATCTTACAAATTTTATATTAATTTAAATTTTAAAAGAAACATTTTGAAAAGAAATAAACATTTTTATTTCAGTTGTAAGCTTTCCTCTTCATTCCAGAATAAAGAATAACGCATAAGCATGAGAAAAGTATGAGGAAAAATTTTTCAGTATTAGAAAATCAGTATTAAATCAAGACATTTTCACCTTTGCCAAAAATTTCCACGTAAACGAAATTAATTGGAAGACATTGAATTTGCTAGTGGATAGGAGAGTGAATAAGTTTAAGACATTGGTAGTCCAAAATTAAAATGTAAGTATAAAATTTTTAAAAATATATTATTTCTTCTTTCAGTTACGAAGCATTAAAAACTGAGCAGTTTAAGACAAATTCACAAGGACCTAGAACAAATTATGGTAGGACTGTTTTTTTCCTATATTGGTGCAAGTTATTTCAGCAGCTAGCGTACAAACATAATATTAATATCACAGACAGTATTAATATGGATAAAACAGCTTAAATTTCTGATGGGATATTAGTGGTTACAACTATTCCTATATTAATTCTTATGGCAATTAAAAATTATTTGATTTCTTCGAGAGAGGGGTTGCTATTGTGTGAAATTCGAGGTGTGGGTATTAAATAATAGGATTGCTACTGAAAAAATGCGCCAAACGTGAGTGATCGACAGCTCTTGAGCGTGAGGCTTTCTGAAGTGTCTCCCAAAATCTGTAAGCCAATCCATACAACCTTCGTTCGTTTAAGAGTATTGATTTGCTTTCACCGGGTAATGCTAAGTGTAACGTATTATTGCAAAGTTTCACATGAAGGAAAGAATGAAGTCTATTTCCTTTTTGCAGTGATCAACTCCATCTATCGACTATTTCAGATAGTAATGATGAACGCCATCTCAACCAGTGAGCCAACGCAACAACCAGTACTAACAACTTTTTAAAACATTTTTCTGAATTTCGCTTATTGTGTGTGTGTGTCATCAAATTTTCGATCGTTAATTTAACCAACTTCCCATCAAGCTAGAGCTTTGAAATTTTGGGAATCGTTCGTACTCGCCTAACAATGCAAAATTTAGACATTTGCGACAAGTTTTAACTAATATTTCAATAAGTCAAAATATTCTTTCCTCTCGGCGCTTTTAGGATTGAGGAAAAAATTTCTTTCCCCCTCTGGGAACACCGGGCACTCCCCACGCCGCATGAAGAATCGTAAACCTTTTGTACTATCTCCCCTTTACTATCTCCGAGATAGTAAGGGTTGGTGACTTTTAGTCAGTAATCATTCGCAAGAAAGAAAGTTTCCAATATTTGGCGCCATGTCTTATGACAATAATTTTTTCTTAATAGAATGGCTTACAAACTTTCAAATCCATGTTTTGATTTTATGAGTATTATGAATTTTTTAATACGCTCACAAATGTCTCGTTTTAAGTAAATTTTAAAGTTAAAAATAACTAACAGTTTTAACTAATATTTCAATAATTTTCTTTAATAAACTTTGCCACCATATAAAAACGTTGGTTTTTATATCTTTCAGATAATGATCATCTATTTCAGAGAGTAAACAGAATTCGACTTGAGTTTGACTTTGCTACGATTTTGGAGAAGACGACAGATGAGCGTACAGTGAACCAAAAGAGCCAAAAGAATTGTTCACGAAATATTATTAATTAAATAATTTGCCCGAATTTTTATTGAGCCGTAAGAAACCGAACAATACTGAACGAAAGTTGAGATCATTTCCTTTGGGTACATATATTTGTACGCTTCAAAAAGTTTTAATTATAAGAATTCTTTTTTGTTTATTAATTGAGCCGCATGCGGTTCGAGAGCCACCATTTGGTCACATTTGTTATATGGCATCGAGAACTTCACTTAAAATGAAAGCCATAAACTCCAAATTTTTATTTTAAAATCTTCTCTGAACTTCACGGACAACAGAAAAGAATTTCAGATATTTCGTTCCGAGAATCACGTGTTATTTATTGCCCTCCAGGGCAGATATTTTTCTCGCGTACAATTGACAGAACCGTAAGAGAAAAAGGTTAAAATTATATATAACTGCGGAAGACGTGGATAAGGTAAGCATATATAGAATAAAAAACAATAGCAATTAAATTTAAGGAAATACTTTTATTGTTATATAAATGTATATATTTTAAGAAATTAATGTTATTTTCAGGAGTAGTTTTTTTTTTATTATTATTCATTTATCAACATTCTATGTGTCAATCCTGATTTGAAGATGATTATTGGTTATGGGCAAATACGATACAATTCTATTGAAAGAGAGAAGCGAGAAAAGAAAAGAAAAAACCGTGGCGCTAAGCAACTGGTCACCAAAAGCGAAATTTGTTGCGCATCGTAAGGACAAGAGGAAAGAGCCTCGTAATTCATGGACGCTTTCACCGTATTCTTCTACTTTTGAAACACGAATATATTTCCTTCATTTTAAGAAAAATTTATTGCAGCCATGAACATTTATCTTTTTAAAAAAAATTATATTATATGTATTTTTTTTTCTTCCCCATTTCTTGGCACAATATGTGTTCTATGCATAAAATATTTTCAAAATTAAATTGACACTTTTAACTATGACGATTCATAAAATTTTCTTTTTTGTCTATTTTCTTGATTTGGATTGCTACTGTAGCGTCGTCTATCATTTGAAAAGATCAAATTTTTATCTGTCGTATTTTAACTAGATTGTCTCAAAATACCTTTTTGAAAATTCGTCCAATAAACACAACATTTCTTCATTTTCCTATTGCTTGTATTGCTAGAATTTTTGTAAATTCTTTGTTTTCATAAATCTGTAACAAATATGAAAAGGATATCGGATCCCATCACTAGTTACCTTTAATATGCTGCATAATTCGAAAAACGTAAAGTTATAAAATTGTTCGCTGGATAAAACGGAGAAAAGGTATGCAGTTTCAATATCATTACTTTTGTAAACAATAACATTTACTTATCAAGGATGATTAACTTTAACTAGTAATAGATTTGCGAATGCATTCCCCTTTAGCGATGGGTTTTGTTACCTTCGGAAAAGGAGAATTTAATTCCTGGAAGCACTAGTGTCGTTATTATTAGAATTATGTTTGGAAACAAATTACAAATCATGTCAGATACAAATTACGACTCCGATATAGATAGTTTAAACAATAAATTTGTTAGACATCGACATCATTTTAAATACACATAAGGAAAATCATCGAAATCGTACCTCAGTTCACAATCTAATGATATTTTTAGATTAAGAAAGTTTTTAATTACACTGAGGTACAAATTCATCTCTAAATGTGAAACCAAAAACGTAACAGGTCAATTGAAAAGTCCCCGGCCTGACACATAGATGGCTCTACTAGAATTAAATCCATATGTTTTTTAATTAGCCTTAACCCTCAAAAGAACGACGTATAAATTTGACAGCTGTCGGATCTTTAGTTTGTGAATTATAGCATTTTGAGTGAAGCAACTTTTGTTATAGTGAAAAAAAGGGATAAAAAGGAATTTCGCGTGTTGATAAAATATTGCTTTTTGAAGGGAAAAAATACAGTTGAAGCAAAAACTTGGCTTGATGCCGAGTTTCCGGACACTGCCCCAGGAAAATCAACCACCAATGATTGGTATGCTAAGTTTAGACGTGATGAAATGAGCGCCGAAGACGGTGGACGCCCCAAAGAGGTTGTTACCGACGAAAACATTAAAAAAATCCACAAAATGATTTTGAATGACCGTCAATTGAAATTGAATGAAATAGCAGACACTCTAAAGATATCAACTGAACGTGTACATCCTATCATTCACGAATATTTGGGTATGAGAAAGCTCTGTGCAAAGTGGGTGCCGCGCGAGCTCACTTTTGACCCAAAACAACGACGAGTTGATGATTCGGAACAGTGTTTGAAGATGATCAAACGTAATAAACCCGAGTTTTTGCGTCGATATGTGACAATGGATGAAACATGGCTCCCTCATTTCACTCCGAAGTCCAATCGACAGTCATCAGAGTGGACTGCACACGATGAACCCGCTGCAAAGCGTGGGAAAACGCAACAGTCGGCTGGCAAGGTTATGGCGTCTGTATTTTGGGATGCGCATGGAATAATTTTCATTGACTACCTTGAAAAAGGAAGGACCATCAACAGCGACTATTATATAGCGTTATTGGACCATTTGAAGGACGAAATCGCCGAAAAACGGCCGCATTTGAAGAAAAAGAAAGTGCTGCTTCACCAAGATAATGCACCGTGAAACAAGTCAGTGAAAACGATGGCAAAAATCCATGAATTGGGCTTCGAATTGCTTCTTCCTCCACCGTATTCTCCAGTTCTGGCCCCCAGCGACTATTTCCTGTTCTCAGATCTCAAAAGAATGCTCGCTGGGAAGAAATTTTCGTCGAATGAAGAGGTGATCGCCGAAACTGAGGCCTATTTTAAAGCAAAGGACAAATCGTACTACAAAAATGGTATCGAAAAGTTGGAGGGTCGCTATAATCAGTGTATCTCCCTTGAAGGGAATTATGTTGGATAAAAAAAACTAATTTTGCCAAAAAAAATGTGTTTTACTATGGTAGGCCGGGGACCTTTCAATTGACCCGTTATAATAATCTCTAAATAACCGTATAATTCGGAACTATTCCAGACAATTTCATTTTTGAATAAAGTCGTAATAACTATGGTCAGCCATGTTTTGGTGTTAGTAAACTTTTGGATTTCGTCAGAAATGGAAAACAATCTCCTGAAAGAGCTAATTTGCTTAATTTTGACGAAGGATCACCAGTTTAGGAATAAAAATATAATAACACTCAGCTCAAATCGTTATAAACCTTAAATGAAAAGAAACGGCCTGTTTGTGCCACAACAGCTACAGTTTTCAGCAGGAATTGTTTGTTTTGGATTTCGGGAAACATGATTCATTGGAGTGTTTCGATATGAAAATATCCAAGAAGATAGAAAAATTAAAAAGTCTGAATGGGTGCCAAAAGCACTTGGCTGAGGATTGTAAAAATAAACTGAAATGTATCACGGTAGAAATCATAATATGTTATTATGTAGTTTTGAAGAAAAAAAATCGGAAATTAATGAACAGAATAATGAAAACGAAAATCATTCACTGACCGCTTATATATCAACAGATGCTTCATGCGGCTTTCTGAAATTGACGTTGGAGCAGTGTGGAAATTACTAGAAGGGATTTCAGCTAAAGGTGTTATCTTCGCCACTTTTTAAAATTACGAGGTCCGTTACCAACAACCCGCGAGAAGTTTCTAGTGCGACGTTAATTAAAATAACCGAAAAGTAGGTACACATGGTACCCTTGTCGAAAGATTGAATGATATATTGAAAAATATAATACATCATTTTATAACTGCAACCCCTCACGATTAAGATAAGCAAATACATTTTCTGTTAGGGGCTTATCGTAAAGTATGTAACCAAACAATAGGTGTTAGTCCATTTCAGATGTTAAATGGCTGAAAAAATCCCTAATCGATGGTAAAAAAGCTTTTGCACCGAAGATATTTCCAAGCCAAATCGGACAATCAAAATCTGTGACGGTCTCAAATTTCTAACTGCAACCGAACAGACTGGTATTACCTCTGCTACCCTCCAAGCAAGGTATAGCTTTTTCTATAATCATCGCAAAAGGTATGAGTTTCAAACGAAGGATAAAGTTATTGTTCTTGCATCTCATATTACACATGAAATTTACCCCATATGGCGTAATCTCACATTATCATGCACATTAAAATAAATTACTCTCTCTTTCGAGAAATATTCCGATCAACAAACTCATTCAAACACCTACCAAAGGAAATCTAATTAATCAAAGAACATCAAACATTTATTATTCGTTTAAAAAAAGTTATCTATTTCGTCAAAATATAAAGATATACAAGTGGTTTTTCATTTCACTCGTAAGAAACTATTAGATTAACAATCTCGTTACTCGAAGAAAATCACAATTCTAATTTAATTAAGGAAAAATACAGAACCTCTTTTAAGGCTCCTACAAAAATAATGAGGATTTTCTCCTTTTTTTCTTAAACGCGATTCATACCCACGAATTGTACCGTTTCATTCGAACAATCTCATTGTTATCACCCCATTGGTGGACGAAATTAAACCTAATTTAATAACCTCATCAAGAACAGAGAGATTTCTTTCCTTTACCAAAGTTGATAAAAACTTTAAAGTACATTCACTTTCGCTGGGAACGCTGGGAAGTATTTCGAGCACATAGGCCGCGGAGCGGCCCTTAAGCTCGGGTCGGTATTATTATAGCAAGACTTGGCTTAAAAGTTGAAGATTAAAACATTCTGCTTGATGGGATCAGTAGCTGTGCTCTGATTGGTTGTCTCTGATGTCTGGTAAGATTAGCAGTTTGGACGTACTGGTTTCGGTCAGAGGTGGCGCTGATATCTTGGTTTCCTATTGGTTGCTGTGGTATGGAGGGGAGCTTTCCTATTGGCTGCCCTTGGTTGATGTGTTTGAATTAGGGGTGTGTTTATGTTGTGGGGCGTATACGGCTTGTGAATGAAGTTATTAAGTTACGAGTGTATAAAATTTTTTTGTTTAAATTAAATTATAGAGAATATAATATGTGAGAAAATTAAGGAGGGTTGTAAGAATCAAGGAGTACTATTCTGGGTCGTTTAATGTTTTCTCTTGGGGTGTAATTTTCAAGATTAATCATGTTGATGTTATTGGTGAGGTTTAGAGTGGAGAAAAATTTTTTGGCAGTTTTTTGGATATGTTTTCTAAATGTGGGGATTTTAGTAGCTTTTAGGATTTCATTATTTCTGATGTACCATCTAGATTTAGTAATTAATCGGAGAGTTGAGCTTTGTGATTTTTCGAGTAGATTAATATTACTTTTTGCCGCATACGCCCAAATTGGACATGCATAAGTGATAATTGGTCTGAGAACGGCTGTGTACAGAAGCAATTTGTTTTTAGTAGTCATTTTAGAATCCCGGCAGATTAGGGGGGAAATACTGCATTTTGCTTTCCGGAATTTTTCACGCGAGTAGTTAATGTGTGGTTTCCATGTAAGTTTTTTGTCTAGTATTACTCCGAGGTATTTTGTTTGTTGAGACCACGGTATTTGTGTATTGTAGAAGGTTGGGGGTGCGGTGTTAATAATTCTTTTTCTGGAAAATAAGATTGCTGCCGATTTCTCGACATTAATCTTGATTTTCCAGTCGTTATAATAGTTTTCAAGTATTTTTAGGTGTTTGTTAAGTGCGAATGTTACTGTTTTTGTGTTTTTGTATTTCGCCAGTATGGCTGTGTCATCGGCATACATGTTTAATATGGTTAAGGTATATTGTGGTATGTCATTTAAGTATAAATTGTATAAAATTGGGCCGATAAGAGATCCTTGAACTACTCCATATTTTGTGAAGTGAGTTTGTGAAAGTGTGTTATTGATTTTAACTTGAAAGTTTCTGTTTGTGAGATATGAAAAAATTAATTTTATAAGTGGTGAAGGGAAGTTGTAGTTTATAAGTTTGTAGGTGAGACCTTCTATCCAGACGCGGTCGAAGGCTTTTTGAATGTCTAGAAAGACCGCGCCTGTTGATTTGCTACGTTCAAGTCCGGATGAGATATGCTCTGTTAGTTTGATTAGAGGATGGGAGGTAGAGAGATTTTTTGTGAAGCCGTATTGGTTAGGGTTACGAATATCGGAAGCGTCAATGTGGTTGTTGATTCTTTTCAGTATGACAGATTCTGTAAGTTTGCTTAAGGAAGAGAGCAATGCTATTGGTCGATAGCTATCAGGTAGGCGGGGATTTTTCCCCGGTTTAAGGATAGGAAAGATTATTGAGGTTTTCCAGTTTTTAGGAAAGTGTTGTAGTTTAAGTATTATATTAATTAAATATGTTAGGAGGAAAATTAGTTTAGGTGGAAAGTTTTTGAGCATTTTATTTGTGATATTGTCTTTGCCAGGGGCTTTATTTATTGCAATGTTTTTAATGTAGGTAGTAATTTCATTTGGCCAAACAGTTTCAATGTGTGTGTGAGGTGGGGGGGTTGTTAAAAAAGTTTTGTAGGGTAGTGTGTACTTTTTGATCAATTTCAGTTATGTAATTTGTAGGTCGTTTGTTTTCTGTGAAGTTGTGTGTGAGTGAGTGTGCTAGGAGGTTAGATTTTTCAATGTCTGATTCAGCAGTATTATTGTTGTTTATTAGTGGGGGAATGTGACTTCTTTTGCTTTTGAAGGATTTAGTAATTTTCTATATGGATTTGTCATGTATGTTAAGTGTTTGCAAGGTCTGAGTCCAGCTATTTTGAGTGAATTTATGTATTTCTTTTTTGATTTGGTTTTGAATTCTGTTAACTTGTGTTTTAATGTTGGGGTCAAGTGTTCTTTGAAATAATTTTTTGGTTTTGTTTCGTAGTTTAATGAGTTGTTTAATGTTGGGTGGTGTGTATCTTTCGTTTTTTGTTGTGATTGGTGTGGAGGCTTTTTGTTGTGCATTATTAATGCATTTTGTGAGGTCATTAATTTTTTGTTCAAGTTGTGTGCTATTGTTGATGTTAGAGTAGTCAATTATGTTTATGTTATTGTTAATTTCTTGTTGAAAGAGTTTCCAATTTGTCGTGATGGCTCTTTTGTTGATGTGATGTGTAAGGGTAAAATTAAATTCAAGAATTATTGGGTTATGGTCTGATGAAAGTTCTGGTATGGAGGTGAGGGTGTGCTTGTAATTAAAATTTTTTTATGAGTGCAAAATCTATGGCGGTGGCTGAGTTGTGACCGTATCTTGTGGGTGTGGGTGGGTATGCTAGTGTAATGTCGTGTTGATTAATATAATTATATAAGTTAACCCCTCTAGGTGTGTTAGTGTTTGCGTTCCATGTTTGGTGTTTTGCATTGAAATCACCTATAATGACACAATTGTTATTTAAGTTAAAGATGGTGTCAAGATCTTGTGTGAAATTGGAGTAGTGTGATGACGGGGGTATGTATGTGGAGACGAGGGTGACAGCTGAGTGGTTAGGAGGGGTGAGAATAACTATGGTTGCTTCTATGTGTTGGAGTGGTGGGGTAGTTAAGCGGTGATGTGCAAGGGAGTTTTTAATGTAAAACATGGTGCCTCCTGATGCAATTTCTTGCGTGTGCCTATCGTCTCTGTAGGCAGTGTAGTTTGGGAGGTGTACAGTGTTTCGTGGTCTCAGGTGTGTTTCTTGTATCATTATTAAGTCGGGGGAATGCTTCTGTACAAAATCTCGTAGCTCAACAATACGAGATTTTAAACCGTTCGCGTTCCATGAGCAAAGGCTTAAGCCGAAAAATTTGTATCTATTGTTCTGTGCAGCTATTGTTAATTGGTTTATAGAATTAGTCATCATTGTCCAACAGAGCTTCTATTAAAGCATAGGTTTTGTTTGTCTTGCCTTTTGCTGCTTTAATTTTGGAAATGTTCTTGAGAAGTCCTGGGAGTTGTTTGAATATTTCTGTTAGAGTTTGGAACATCTCTATGGCTTGAAATAAGTCAGGTGTTTCCTCTTCTTCTTCTATTTGTTGCTTTTTGTTCTTTTGTTGCATATGCTTGTTTACAAGGTTTATTGGTTTGGTTCTATTGTTTTTGTTTGAGCTGGTGGTAAGTTTTTCTTGTTGTTGTGGTGGGTTTGTTTCTGGTTCCTGTGGCGCCATCTGTTTTTTGGAAACGGCGTTAGCAAAAGTGAAGTTTTCTTTGATCAAGTTTTGTCCTTTGGCGATTATGTTTTGCTTTTTCGGAGGTTTTGGGAACTTTTCGCAGCCTCCATATGAGGCGAGGTGTCCCTGATGGTCGCAATTAATGCACTCGGGGTTTAATATTCTTTCTTTTATTGGGCAGTCTCTGGTGAGATGAGGTTCTGCGCATTTCAGGCATCTTGGGTTTATGTGACAGTTTTCTGCCGAGTGGTGAAAAAAGTTACACCGATAACATTGTGTAACTTTACCGCTACCTCTGTAACCCTCAATTTTAATGTTCATGTAACACAGTTTGGAGATTTCATATATTTTCTCGGCTTCTTGTGTTCTCGGTAGAGTAGCAAGATAGACCGGAAGCGGAAACTTGGTTCTCCTGTTTGTAAGTTGTACTACACGGATGGGGTTGAAACCTAATTCCAGTAGTTCTTGTTTAATATCTTCTGGATCTTTTTCCCGTGGAAGTCCTTTAATTACGGCCTTCACAGGTCTTTGTTGTACCGGGCGAATAACGTAGTATTCGTACTCGGCTCTGGTGGACAAGTATTGGACTAGGTTTCTATATTCGTCTGGGGTGTTTACATATAATTTGATATATTCCTCTGAGAGCTTTGTGCGAAGATCGGGGATCACAAAGTGTATGGCCTGAAGTTGGTGCTTGTAGTTGTTAATTTTTAACATTATTGGTGGAGGGAGTCGTTCCTTGGGTGGGAGGACGACCTCGTTTGTTTGTGTGTTATCTGATTCTTGGATTTTTAAATTTTGGAATTTGTTCTGGGTGGTTGTAATTCTAGTAGATTCGGTGATTATTTGTCTTTTAGCTGTTTTTCGATTTGGGGGAGTGACGAAGCCGTCTTCGTCTTTCCTTTTTAAATTTAAGTTTTTAGTTGGTGTGGTAGGTAGTGTGGTGTGAATGTGACAGCCAGGGACAGAACAAGTAGGAAGTGATGAATACTCACCCTCCGCTGTTGTCAGATCATCCTGGGCCTTGGAGTGGAGTAGGAGATAGGAGCGGAACTGCTCGTCAGATTCATCATGGTCAGGATTCCTTCGGTTGGACTGGATAAGCATATTTACTTCGTCTCGGTAGTGGACGAGTTTTCGAATCCGTCTTTGTAAGGCCTGTAGTGTCTCGCATGACTCCCGATTTACATCTCCAATAGGAGATTGAGAACGGGATGAAGATGGAGAAGATAAATCCATATTTAGTTCCATTGTTCCAGTTTCAGGTGCCGGGTCGGTTAGGGTGAGGGTCGGGAAAATAGAATATCTTCGCCGAATAGCTCTGAAAAGAGCTGCTTCGATGTAATTTTGAGCTGTTTTAGTTAAAAGTACGGAGAGAGCCGGTTACACGAGCCAGTTGATCTGGTCAATCCAATAATCCTCTCAGAAGTTGAAACGATTTCATCAGAACAAATCTTCGAACTTAAAAGTCAGTCAGTACTTAAGTATAATCTCCTCAAGTTTTGGAAAGAACCTACATTCACTTTCATACTCGTAGCCATTGTAAGTACCTGGAGTCGGAAGAAAATATAGTGAATTATGACAGGGAGAAATACCAATCAATCCAAGCAGGCGAAATAATCCAGTAAGAGAAATGTACCAAATGCTAAGCACTCCAAGACGGAATAAAAAATTCACAGAACTCTCCATTCGAAGCAATCTAAGAATGAAATAACGGTCTATCCGAATATTCTAAAAAATTCCTAAAGTTTCAAATTAAAAACGATCGAGCAAAAAATCTGAGCCTCTTATTGGATAAAAGCTCGTGACGTAACCAACAAACTCCTAAAACATAAAAGTTTTGGTTACGAAAAGAAGGCGCAAATATCAACGTACCGTAATTGGCTGAAAAACCTTTATATAATAAACAATGCGTCTGCGATCCGTCAGAAGGTTATTACAAAATAAGGGGGGGGGGGCTGAACTTTTCTAACTTAAACGTGTAAAGACTTCACAACGCAGAGAAAGGCGTTTTCTTAGCGTTATGCCTTTTTTTTAATTCGCAAAGTATAAAAAAATTACTAAAACTATACTTGATTTATATCCTTTGAGTGATTTTTATTCACGAAAATTAGTTAAATTTCTTACGAAGACTTACAAAAAGTACTAATGCTAAACAGTACTAAACTAAAAAGGCGAAATGCTTCTGTACTCGTCATTTCTTCATGCAATGAATGCTATCAGGTGCAAATCCGAGGTGGGTTCACGAGGTTTATTCGAATATTAAAGTTCTTGAATAACCTTAAAATTCCATATTAATCATAATAACCATTGCTAAATATTACGTGAAAAATTAAGAAATTCGGTAAGTACTTAAAATTCCGAATTTCGTGGAATACATAATCTCCAGTAATTTTTGAAATAGCCAGTAACTAAATAAAATTGAAAATGTAATGAATCTTGGAGAATATCTTCCCAAATCACACTAAAAAAAAAAAAAAAATGAAAAATTCTTCTAGATTTTCCACTACACTTTTAAACTAAATTTACCTTTTAAAAATCCCTCAGAATATTTTATTTCGCTTACTTTTCATTTAAATTTTAAAATTTGAATCTTAAATCAGCCTGCTAGTCCTCTCAGTGCTCGCTTCACGCACTCTCTTCCAACTAATTGGAACCCGAGTCACTCAGCAACATTTTCGCGATCCAACACTCAGAAAAATCTACTCGAGAGAATAGGACGTCACCATCTCACCTACCGATACGAAGAATTGACAATTGTCATCCGACCCAAAAAACAAGCAGTTGACTCAGATGAGTGTTTGAAGACCGCTAGTGTGGCCTAGGCGCACGAAAAAAAGCAAAACTTGAGTGGGTTTCAGGAAATTAAACCTTGCAAGGAAACTATGTGAAAATCTCCGCAATGGATGGCTATTTATTTCAATACTGGTCTTAAATTCGCATTTTCCCGTGCTATGTGTATCAAGAGCATTTAAGGCATCCTTGTGAACTATAATTCGCTTTCAAAAGTTCGGAAATTTTGCTTATCTGTCAAACAGACAGCTTTCACTATCGATTCTCATCGATTTCAGAAGTCCTAATTTACTCATAGAAAACAGACTTGTTTGGCGTCACCGATTAAATTTATTAAGACACAAAATAATTAGCACAGTATAACATAATATTTTCTTCTTATCATTTTAATACTTTCTATCTCCGTCGATTTTCGTAAAAGACAGAAACGTGTCTTGCTTTGATGCTGTCTTGTTTGACTCGTAGCGCCCTCTATGGTCTCTACAGCTCAGCTCAATAAGTTAAGGTTTAAAAACTATGTAAATCCTGGTTTTTTAGATGGTTCGAAAAATAATTTCGAACGAAAGAGGTATTGATTTTTCTCATTACAACAGATACTTCAATAAATTTACGATACAGAAACACAACAGATCTGTAACAATTATTAATATTTGCAAAACAGTATTGAAACATTTTTTTTTTGTAAAATATCTAAAAATTACTAACCTAACACAATTTTATTTTGTAAATTATTTTAATTACGATAATTAACTTTAATTTCTTATAATAATTTTTGCGAACACATACGAAATAGGCAGGTAAATATTTTAGTTTAACGCAATTACACCTTCGTAACTAGCGTATACATTCTTGTGTGAAGCTATCATGCGCATGTGCCTCATCAACTAACTAGCGTCTGTTCACAGCCCAAACCGCGTATGGGAGACCGAAAACTGGACGAGTCTACTTAAATCGTGGGGATTAGAGGAATTTTTTTAGAAATTAGTCTGTACGCAGCCCATATTCCGAAACGTCTGTACGCAGCCCATATTCCGAAACGTCTGTACGCAGCCCATATTCCGAAACATTGTTGAAATGGAAATGGCTACGCTGGGTGATGAGAAAGATGCACTCATTAGGAATTCTTGTTTCTTTCAGAACTCGAGCACAATGAAGTGGGCAAAATATTGTAATATTTGAAATGGCACCCAATCCTGATATGATGTAAGTAAAATTCCATCATCAGATGCATTCTTGTACTTTGTAATATTATTTCTCATTGAGTGTTTGTTTTTTTATCGTTGTTCATTGTGATCATACCACCATGCACGAACAAATTCACATTTCTTTCAGAACTCAAGTAAAATGAAATAGACAGAAAACTTTCAGCTATGCAACCACCAGCTATCACATCTATGACTTTTGAATGCATTATATACACTTTTATTGTAAGAAATTTTTTTTTTCTTTCATAGAAATGGAAATTCTTATGGGTTTCCTAATTTGCTTTGTTTAGCCTATTCTTTTTATTTGATGCCAACATAAATTTTATTTCTTTGAACCCTTTTTAACTATTAACTATGCAATGTACTTTAACATTGAAGATTAACTTTTCAATAATGATGATCCATTCCCCCCTCCCTTCCATTTAAGTTTATATGAAAATTAAATCATGTTTAAGAAGTAAATATTGTTCTGTACAAGCAACTGCTTTATTTAGATTTATGTGATTTGAAATATTTTTCCATATTCCAGAAAGTTAATATATTTTTTCTCACTTTTATGAAATATATTTTTAACTTAATAAATATAATGTTACTATAACTTAATATGTATAATAACTTAATATAATGTTTCAGAAATGGATCACTTTCGTTGCATTTCAAATGTGAATTGCCGATGATAATGTGTGGCATTAAATGAATTTCTTTAACCTGATGAGAGATTCATCAATCTATTTTCTAGCTGTTGAGATTTTTTTTAATGCATGTCTGCATTATGTTTATCTGCAATCTTGTGCATTGCGCTGTAGTAATTGTATTCTATAAATAAGGAAATAGACCTCATGGGGAACCCGCCTTTCCAAATTGGATAAAAGGGGTAATGCGTTCATGCACCATACCTCCTGGGTAACGTGGAAAGTGGTGCCAATTGAGAAATGTTATACAATGAACTTTTTCATTGAATATATTTATTAGTTGGGATGCTATTTTCCTATACAGTGATTAATCATCTTTCAGTATAACGATGTTTTAATTTTTGTTCTTATATTTTTATGAATTTCTAGATTACGTATTTTTTCGATACTGTCATCGTTTTTTACGTGGAAGAGCGTGATTCATCTTCAACATCTTCTCGGCCAAATTATCGATAGAGAAGGCTTATTGTTGAACAGTTGTTGGTCACTGGCTTTTGGTGCATGCATACTTGGATAGCAGCATCGGTTGTGTTATTTAATAGCCAAACCTAGAATGAAGGAAAATTAATCTTGCAATATGTGTTATTCATATCCTCTCCACAAGATCAAAAACAAAGGAACCAGATAGCCTTAATGGGTTTTTTTTCTGAGAGTTCAAATTTTTACTCATATTTCAACTATAATGTCTTCACCTCAAATTTTGTAGTTATGTTAAGAGGTAGTCAAAACTAAAAGCCATCAATTATACTTTTATTTAAAAAAAAAATGTTATTTTTATTATACATTGAAATCCTTATCTTCTATATATATATAAGCGAAATACCACTGACTGACTCATCACGATATCTCTAAGACTATACAACCGATTGACTTGAAATTTGGTACAGTTACTCATTTTGCAATGTAGACGCTCACTAAGAACGGATTTTATGGAATTCTTAACCAAAATGTAGTTATCATCGGTTAATCATTTCTTACCCATCGGTTATGTCATTTTGGGGACTTTATCGCCAAAAATTACATGACCAACGCCAAACGGAATATATTTTTTTAAATGTATACTGTGTATCGCTACCAATTAAGTTTACTTGCAAGATTTGTGCATGCGAAATGGAAAAATACCAAATAATTTAATATTGAAGTGCTGATGGATGATTGGCAAGATTTTGGAGAAGAGGCTCTTTTTTGCAAAATATCACCAAATATCTTCCACCGCCAAGTAGAAGCATTTCAATGACCTTGCATTCTGAATTTTAAAAAGCTATACTATGGTAACTCCAGCTGATTTCGCTCGCCAGCTGATTTCGGTTTTGCTGAGCAAACGATAATTTTTATTGTTGTGGAACCTAGGCGTAAGTTGTAAATTTATGAGAAAAGTATTTTATTATTAATAATGATTGATAAACTACATTGTAAATCTAAACGCAATCTAACCAAGTTATTGAAGTTGGCTTGTAACAAATGAATAATAACGGTATGTTATTCATGTCATTAATAAAAAAAATAAGTAGCTATCAAAATATTTATTTTGATGTATGCATTAATTGTAACCTAATGTAAATATCATGCAAAAGTTTTGTTTCTGTATTTTGGTAATTTTTAGTTTTTGTTTTCTAGGAAATAAACATTTTTCATTTTTTAAAATGGCTGGATATTTTATCGTTTTCAGAATACAGAATTATTTTTAATGCTATGATTTTTAAGAGCTATTCTGTCTCTTCAATTGCAGTTCCAGATATGCTGTTACCGTAAGAGTTATCCTTTTGCAAAAAGGATCACGTAATACGGGTGACTTTTTGCTAAAATTTTTTATTATACTTCATTTTTTTGTTAGTATTTTTTGTTGAATTTTAAAATAATTTGATTTAAAAAAGTTAATTTCGGTTATATTTTTTAACTTGAAAAGTATTTCATTGTAGGTTAATAAAAATTGATTTTTCATATTTACTTTACAGTTATAGTTCTTAATAATGGATGTTGAATATATTTGGATCGATGGAATACCTACTCCTTTCAAAGTTTTTAAAATTCTTGGCGACGGAGCATGTTTATTTTCGTCTCTGTCTTTGCTGGTGTTCGGTGACATATTGATGGCGTATAAAATGAGAAATATTATTGTTTCTCACGTGTTTGACAACTGGGATCGGTTTAAATGCTACACTCAAATGCTATCTGGCGCCCCTTATAATACTAACGATTTATATTTTACCGAAATGTGTAAACCAAACACGTATGGATCTATTTGCTAAATTATGGCGGCGGCAGAGCTATTTCCCTATCAGTTCGAAGTTTATCAAGGTGGCTGCCTTATAGCTTCTGTTGGGGAAACAATTCAGGGGGAAAAAATATTACGTTTTACGGGAAACTGTAATAGTTGTCATTTTGATGTTTTATTTAAATAGTTGGATTAACAAATAGAAGTAAAGTTAATCCTGGTTATGATATTGTGAAACAAAATGAAGAAAATGTGTCATCTTTAATGTTTCAGCCCCAAGAAAATGTGTCTGTGTTAATTTCAAAGACTCAATCAATATCTAACATTGATTTTTCAAGTTCAAGGGAATCAATTATTAATGATGTAATATCTCTTCAACTAAATAAAGGTAAAAGAAATGAAGAAAAAGATTCACAAATTCAATTATATATAAACAAGTAAGACCAGCTGCTACAAAATATATTCAAAGTCATCCTGAAGAACATAGAGAAGCTGCTTCAAAATATACTAAAAGCCATCCTGAAGTACATAGAGCGTAAGAAAATACTTTTCTAATACCCCCCACGTGAATCAGGCAGCTGTAATTAAATACAATGATAAAAGATCAAAAGTTAATTTAGCGCCATGGACTTCCAAAAATTTGTCTGGTTTTAAATATGAAATATATATTGACTATTCAAATGATAAAATTGTCAGTATCGGAAAACGTTTGCCCTGTTCGAGGTGCCGTGCTTTAAAAGGATAGAAGAACCTCCAGGAATGTGCTGGAGTGGTGGTCAAGTCCTGCTTCCTGTTATTAGATCCTTCCCTGAACCTTTGAATAGTCTTCTTAGCCATAAGGATCAGCTTTCAGAACATTTTCTTTCTACAATTCGCAAGTATAATGTATGTTTTCAGATGACGTCATTCAGAGCAAAAGAATTGAAGGAAGGAAATTTTATGCCAACATTTAAAGTTCAGGGCCAGGTATACCACAGGATAGGTAGCCTATTGGCTGAGCCTCCTCAACAACTTTCTTTTCTTCAGTTTTACTTTTTCTGTGATGATGAATGTGAAAGAAACATTCATTGTGGTATTTTCCCAGGTGTTAAGCCAGAATTAGCCAATTACAAAAGGAGCTACATGAACATAACAGGTATATTCACGATTTCAAAGCTGCCCAGCGAAGCGGGCGGGTATCAGCTAGTGGGAAGATATATCCACCCCTTGCTTTAAATTTATACTTGAATTGTGAAAAATTTAGATTGTCTTATTATCAGCATCACTGTATAAATTTCTTATTAATGAAAATTATTATTTATATTACTTGTGAAGTACTTTGATTATTCCCTTATTATTGGCATTTCTGATTTATTGATTGAATTAAATTATATGTGTGTGTTTAGATTTTCATATAATCTTAATCTGTTTTGGATTTTTTTCATAGTATTAATATTATTTTTATTCATTTTTGATGAGCAGATTAGAGTAACTTTCATTCATCTTGTCTTCAATTTGCACTGTATTTCATAAACATTAAGAACATCTTCAAAAAACAAAGCATTCCAGTTATTTGAATCAAAGGTCGATTTATGATTGTGTCACTAATATGCTTACAGGCTATGTCATTCACTTTGAAGTTATGTACAAAGTATGTCATCATTGTTCCATAGCAAGCAGTGAACTTGGAGAGGAAGTGCCCAACAGGTGTTAATTTTTGGTGTCTTTATCAATCTGCAATAACAAAAGGAGAAAAAACCAGATTGCCGCAAATTGCATGTGGGAACATCAATAAGAGAAAGCTTTTTGCCATATATCTTTTCTATTAACCAATGGTTTGCTTCTAATAGACTCTTGAAAAGGTGTGTCAAATGCGGTACGCAAAATGCAAACAAAAGTTTGCATAATATGATTTGGTTGAAGTGTTGAAAGAAAATATTTGTGCACAAAGTCGTGTGAAACATGTATCAGTAAATGTAAACAGTAAATATGTATCATAATTTTTTTCTTTGTAAAACGTGCATCTGCTTGGACATATTCGATGGGCGAGGGATATATATATCGAACACCTTACTGGCAAATGCCAATTCTAATCTCTCCCTTTTCTTGGTCAGATTTTTATTTATCAAAATCTCTTTTTTCACACTTGAGCTCTTTTTACCTTGACCTTTTTAGATTTGCTATGTGGATTTTAAAATCCCCGGCTTGGGGCAAGTTTTTTCTAGCTCCTCGCCGGTTATTTTCTCACTTTTTCAGCTATCTTTTTTTTATCTTGCATTTTTCATGTTCTCATTCCCATTTGTCTGTTTTTATCTATGTATCATATTGTTATCTTGTTTCTTTTGTGGATTAATACGGGAGACAGGTTTTGCCCAGTCTCCCATGATTCATTTTAATTACAGACCCAATCCTGCTCTTTTTTAAATTCTGATTTTCTTTTTGAAGTGTGCTATTTGTTATAATTGCTTGGTTAGTGTTTTATTGTTTTGACTTATTGTATTTTTGTAAACCTGACATATTCAGCTGTTTGGTCTTGTAACCCTTCCTTGTATATGTATTATTTGCTGAATTAAATTTTTTAAATTTTGACATAAATTTTTATCATTTGTGTTTTTATTCATAATATATTTTCATATGAATATAATATTGGTGACACAAGAAGTACAAAATTTTAAAAATGGTTGATCTAGCAGGTGTTTATGGTCTGGAGAGGAGGAAGAGGGTGACAAATTACTATTTTCATTACAAACTGGAAGATCAGGAAATTTTTATCTGAATATGGTTTCAATTTCAGAGATTTTTTGGTCAACTAGTAAGTTTTTTGGGGCTTCTTTAAGCAAGGCAGAAAGTGAAGCAGACTAACGAAGGAACTTTCTTTGTTTCATTTCAGTGCTATAAATTCAACCAACCCACAAATATTAATGAATCCCTTCCATTACCTTACTGTGTGTTATATATAATACATGTAACAAAATTAGGGATCCATTTTGCATAGAAGTGTAAATTTTTTAAAAAAATTTAAATGTAAAAGATGTGTTCTTGCTGGATTTTAGCATGCCGACCCACATTTTATTTTTTTCCCCTCCAAAACTAAATAAGCTATTAAAAACAGATCCCTAAAGAGTTGTTTAAATATCCTTGAGAATATTACAAATTTTTTTTTTCATTTTAAAAAATTAATAAAGGAGTAGGGTTTTGAAATTTTTTAAAACAAATTTTAATTTATAAAATTGTGATCACAATGTTTTCAAATTTTCATGTTAAATCATTTTCTTCAAACACTAATTAACTTGCTAAAACTAAATTCTTAAATGCATTAATAAAAAAAATTGTTCCAGAATACCAAGTCTCTTTAAAGGAAACCAGATCGATTAAATCTGAATGTGTTACATCACAAGTATAATTATCAGATGAAATTTGCTCCCAAAAATCTTTGTCTGACATCTATTCCTTGATTTGCATGAATTCTACCAATTATTAATAGGAGTAATAACCAATAATAATTTTCTTTTTTAGTAATAATTACTTTTACATAATTATTTTATGCTCTTTCAATAAAAAAAAATATTTAGTCCAGAAAATTATTCAATACTTTTTAAAATTTATTCCAGAAATATACTATATGAATTGATAAACTTAATCTTATTTAAAATATAGAAATACTAGAAGTATTCTTGCTAAAATTATATAAATCATAAACAATTGTGGATCCATACAAAAAACAACTGGTGGTGGGGGTACATTTTTTTCCTTTAAATAGTTCATTAGACTTAATTGTGTTTATAATTAATACTTAAAAGTATTTATTTACCGAGGTAAATAAAAAATACTTTTAAATTTAATTGGAATTTCCTATTCAGGCATGTTATTTTACCAGTGCATGAGATTATGTTGGGAGCCTGTACCTTCCCCATCAATTCACCACTGTATATAAAGAATTACTTGGGAACCCACCTTTCCTATTTGAATAAAAGGGGTAATGTATTCTTGCCTCAAATTCTGAATGGCACAATATATCCTTAAGGTAACATGGGAAAATGTGCTCATTGAATAATATATAACCTTAATATTATTCAATGTGATTAATATGAGAATGGTGCCCATTGAATAATATATAACCTTTTCATTGAATATGTGTATTAACAAAGATGCTGTTTTCTTATACAGTGATGCATCTTTCTCCAACATGTAATGAAGTGTATCACTTATTAAAACACAAAGAAAAGTTGAATTTAAAATAGCTTGTTTACATGATAGTAACATGCTCATGTAATGCAATTACAGCATTTCTATATTGATTTCATAGTTGTCTCTACTAGTTTGTAATTAGTTTCTTTAGAATATAAATGCAAACACACCTTTTAAATACATAATTAAAAGTTAGAGCTGTGGATTCAGCAGTCAGTTTTATTATTTGGTGGCATAAATTCTAGATAACAAGATAGAATAAGCTGAATTATACATATATCCAATGTTTATAAAGCATTTAAATATCAATTCCACTTTGGAATGGATATTTCAATACTAAAAAATTCCACGAGATGCATTAATAAACAACCCAATGTTTTTTTTTTTTTTTTTAAATGATAAAAATTTACGTATGCATTTACAAAATGAGATAAATTGCATCCAAGAAAATGGACAAAAAAAAATCTTCCTCGATATTTAAAACATTGTTTGTTCACAACTTTTATTCATTCCTAAGGCAACTTATTCAAAACAGAAAAACAAAGGTCAGTCAAACGAAAACTGTTTCAAAAGCAGATAAATTTCCTCAATTATCAGAAAATTATTAAATACTGGTTGAATACATTAAACAATTGATGAAAATCACACACATAATTCAAAAACAAAATATTACTACATTATTTGCCTTGAATTGGATAAATCAATTAAAACAGCAAGCATAAAATTAATCCTTCAGCTTTTTGTAACAATTGCATTTAATTACACATTCATTTTGCAAAGTAGTATGCAGAAATGTTTTTTAAATTGCATTGTACATATTTCATTTCTTTAGTTCTTAATAAAGAGCAAAAGACTGCTTTATAAATAAATCATGGATTGCCTTTAAGATTTTTTTTGTTTACAAAGTACTTGTACTATAACAGAATCAATCTACGTATAGAATGCACGAGTTCTTTGTTTTAAAGCTTTGTGGTAACATCTCAGTCAGACAAAAATGTTTTCTGTATGTTTTCATCTGTCTTGAAAATTTAAAATTATTTCAAATAGAGTAATTCACAATGAATAAAAAAAAAATTCTAGCTAATTAAATCAAGGAAATGTTAAAATAAACAGCCTAGCAACTACATTTTAGATAAATTAGCATTTTCCAAATGTATAAGAGTATTTTGATATATATATATATATTGCTTTCATTATTTTCAAAGTTTACAAATGAGTGTGTTTTAAGATTCGACTGCATCTTTTTATAAATACGTGTATTACACATCATATGCATGCATATGATGACAAGTTTTAACTTAATATTTTCTTTAATAATCGCCAGGTTACGTCAAACACTTGGCAAGTCGATTCTCAAAAAATTGGCACCAAGCAAACATTGGATTTTTAGTTTTTTTTGGCTGATGCTAAATCCGTGAAATCGTACAGTAGCCACATGATATAAAGGCTGGAAAAGGGATTTTAAGGGTAGGTCACGCTGGAATGCGGTAGAGTAGAGATAGCAAAGCGAACAAGAAGAGTAATAATCTGTGTCTGTTCATCTGAATGATCAAACCGTATGCAATTCGTAACAGCTACTTTTCAGTGCTATCTTATGAGGGAAACCTCCAAAATTTCTTAACATCCTTCACCGACATGGCTTTGAATTTCTGGGATACAATCAGGATATAGAACATAGTGATCGAATCAAGATCATCTTCACCATCTTCCCCGAAGCGTTCCCACCACTGCTCGACCAGAAGAGAAACTGGAAAATCAAATTGGAGCCGTTTCTGTTTTACTCATTTCTCTCATACATTAACACTTCACAATTGGAGTGTATCAATTGTAATTTGCTCATTGCTCATTACGGAAATATGATGAGCAAAATGAGTAAAAACTTGAAGATAATATGTTATGCATGCTAAAAATCCGATTTAGCAAAACCCATTCCATAACAGCACCAAACTTTGATATCATTTAATATAAAACAATGAAAAAATAAGAAAATGGAAATAAAAAAAATTAAATATTTTGGTTGTACTATTCTTAAATAACTTTGTTACTGTTTAACTGTAAGTAACTTTTAACGAGATAAGATTAACTTCAAAGCGTTTGAACTTTTTTTTACTACAAATCATGCTACAATACTGTCTTTTGTTCCATCAGTGTAACAAATCACACATTTGAAATATACCAAGCGAATTTTAACAGATATGTTATGAATTCCAAAAAAAGTAGATAATTCATTCCAGCATTATTATCATTCATCTAAATTCAACTTCTATAAAAATTTTGATCGAATTCATTGAAGAGAACAATAACATTTTCTCTACAGATATTATTAATCAACTTTTAAACTGTTTTCATAGATACAGTGTTTTATAGAATTAACATAAACTGTTTTCATAGAATTAACATAAACTGTTTTCATAGATACAGTGACGAGAATGTGTTAATAATTCTATAATTTTTTTTGTGACTTTTCTGTTCTGATTGAAATACTCCAGAAATCAGAAAAATATTGATAAACAATGAGAAATTTTTAAAAAGCAAAAAGCACAAAAAAAAACAATTACTGAAGGAGGAAGAGAAAAAAAAGTTAAACATAAAATACGTTATTATAATTTGAACAATAAAATGCTTTGAGGTCGCTAAAAAATTCTAAATTATTTACAAAGACACTATTAGAACATATTTTTTTTTACAATTTTTTTTTAATTGAAATAATGATTTCATCAGAACAATTAAAAAAATACTTGTTTTGAAAAATGCTTTTGCAGGAAATATTTGATTCAGTAGATTTTAATGGATGTTTCTATGATAACTATTTTCTGCAGTTTCTTTAAAGAACAGAAAATGTTGAGCCCATTTTACTCCAGAATTTTCCCTCTATAAAAACAGCAATACGTAACTGAACGAAGTACAAG
>BMAW01116683.1:65180-94943 GCA_019974015.1 Nephila pilipes
GTCGCAAATGTCTAAATATTGCATTGTTAGGCGAGTACGAAAGATTCCCAAAATTTCAAAGCTCTAGCTTGATTTGAAGTTGATTAAATTAACGATCGAAAATTTGATGACACACACACCAAGTGAAATTCCGAAAAACGTTTTAAAATATTTGTAATGGACTGTATGAAACACTTTAACGATTCACAAGATAACTGCTCATGGTGCCTTCACAGATAGGTTTTTCCCACTTCACTCATAAGCAGGGCTCACCGCTCTTCTCGTTGGTTACATTAGGAATCAACAGTGAAGCTCTTTTTGTATAGATGGCGCGGTAAACGCACATGCAAGCGTTAACATGTACATATCTTGGAACAGCATTTTCCTGCAAAATTGCTGAGTGTACTGTAGGTATAACTCTTACAGACAAACTGAAAAGAAAATGTATTTTCTGTGCCATTCTTAAATTCTATTTACAAATCAATTGCATACGTTTCAAAAATATTACTATATTAAAAGTGTTGATAATACCATAGCTTTTGCAGACAATTATAACGTTCCTTAAACTTAAATGACATATGTGGTTTTTAAATTCATCAAAAAATGATGCATCCTTTTCTTCAAAATACCTTTTTGTAATACCTGTCTCTCTCTCTTTTTTAGCATAAGAAAACACGTTAGGGACAACGTTTCTTTTAAAAATTCAAATGGTATGAAGCAAATGGTTTTATAGTTGTTCATTCTTCACGAATGGCTTTCCCTAATTTTCCTCTTATGCATATACACGTAACAAGAATGTGCTAAAAAATAATAATGAAAAAAGATTTCTAAACGAAGCAGTGTCTAAAATGTGAGACAGATTCTTCTTCAAAATTGGAAAAAAGAGCAAAACACTTTGTTTCTCCTTAGAGTAACTTATTTAATTTTGCATAGTCGAGATATTGTTCCATTATTTGAACTCTTATTTCTAAAAAGAATTGTCATTGCACATTTTTTAAGCAGATTTTTTTCCAAGTTATTTTTGCTACTATATTATTTTTTTACTCTAAAAAGATATGTGTCTTTAAGCGTTGTAAAATGTTGTTTGCGTAACCATGACAGTTAATTTAAAAAATTGGTTCGAAAAATTTCTGATATTTATTTGTCAATAAAGCTATTATAAATAATTTTTGATCATTTGATTTTCAAAAGTGAGTGAAAACCAACTATCGGTAATATTATGTATTGATTTCAATAACAAAGAGAGACAGAGGAATCACATGTGTCAACCTACGATATACAATATATTAAATATGAACTTTTGGAACATTGAAGAGTTAATACACTATCGAATGTACTCAAACAGAGAATAAAAATGAGATAAATGCTCTTTCTAAAGTAGATAACTCTCTTTCTAAACTCACGAGTTAGAAGTTTAGAAAAATTCTATATTAAATAATCCCTCATTAAAAACATTTATAAAAACATACTAATTTTAAATTTTATGGTATTTAATTATAAAAAATTAATGTTGTACATATTTCGAGTTTTTCCTGAACGTTTCTTAGTTCTTCATTTTTCTTAGAGTTAAAGAGTGAAATTTCCTTCTAAATGCAATGCAACTGTCGCAATAAGGAAGGGGGGGGGAATTTTTTTTTTATAAAAATCAATAACTATAAAATATTCCAAGGAGTACCAGCTAGGGAAGGCGTCGTACTGATCAAAAAGAGGATTGTAAAAATTCAGATTTAATACACTGATGCACGGATAAAAAAAAAAGCAGTAAGAACGCATCGAAGGGAAAGGAATAAAAATTAATAAATTTTATTTCTCTGTTTAACTTTACGTTATACTTTTATATGTCCTTTGAAACCAAGAATTACCAAATTAATTTTGAAGCATTTTATACACGGCTTTTGTTATGGAAAAAAAAAGTGGTGTTAAATTTCGAATACAAAGAAATTTTATTCATTAAAAAAATGACTTTTTATAACATAATACATACTAAAATGTAAATAAAGCTTCAAGAACACTATTTAGAACATTTCTGCCAAATGATTATTTCGACTGCATTGAATATTTCCGAAAAAAAAATTTGAACTCTACGCATTAAACGAATGTTTTACTTCAGGATTTTAATATGCTGTTTTCGAAAGTTTCGATATAAATTTCATGTTTGAACATTGGCGGATCGTAATTTAAGTTTTGGGGGTGCTGCATCAGGGCGTTTTAAAATTTGAGTAAAGGGAAACAAAAATGTGCAAAACGAAATTTTATTTAGAAATTTGAAAAAATCCTAAGAAAACTTATCAAACATTATTTACCTATTTTGACTTAAATTGCTACAGCTCAAGTTAAATTTGTTCATTTAGAAATGATATTCATTACACTCGTTTTAATTTGCGCGAAAAACGTACCATTTTAAACAGATTTTTTTGTTTCGCAAAATTGAGAGATGTTACGTTATCGTTGGATTTGATTTCCTTAGGTAATTTCGAACATTTAAACGCCTTATGCCCAAAGTTTTGACAGCTGAAACATTTTAATATGGATTACTATGAAATGCAATTTCCTGAGAGTGAATGACCAGTGGTCGTTCGAAAAGAAATTTTCTTTGTGTAACTGTGCAAAGGTAGACCGAAGAAAACTATCAAGTTACAATTATTCGTTTCAAGAGAAATATAGAAAGAAATGACGCTCTGCGTCAAAGACTAAGGAAAATGAACAAGCACAGAAATGCAGTCATTAGGTTTTTACATTCGAATATTAGCATAGAAATTTAATTACGGGGAGAAAAAAAAAAGACTGTGTCCGACTGTCTTGGATGGGCTGCCGACCGCCGTCCATTCACAGGCGCTGTCCCACTACTGCACCGTGCGGGAGCTTTTGCCTGCTCCGTTTCCGGCCTGGGCCGGTGCGCTCCGCCTTAGACGACCTGGTGGAGCCGGGCTCCCCCGGGAACACCATATCGACACCGTGCTTAGCGCGGACGCCTGATCGACACAGAGGAGCGGAGGACAGAACTCCCAACCTCACGCCGTCCAACAGCCTAGACCTCCAGAGCAGCTAGATTACAAGACCACGCCACTGGTCCCGGTCGCACCATATTGTCTAATAGTGCTATATAAGCAATCTAAAGTGACTTGCATAATGAAACTTTTTGGATGTATAGTTTCATCATTCACTTCATTTTCCCCATTGGTTATTTATTTCATACATTTTCGACTTTGTACTGTTTGGACAATCTTTTATAATTTGTTTTAAATATACAGTCCTGGCGCCATCTGTTGTCGCTTAAACATAGCATTCGTTTTTCTTTCAGTCTTAAGATTAACGATTTTTATTTATTTCTTACTTTGGAAATAAATCACTAGAATTCTCGAATCGCTTGTTTCTTCCAAGTAATATTTTTTTTCTTTCGCATTTTAGAAGTAAAACTTTCTGGGAATGCTCGTAAATATATATGTTTGTTGACAATGTTTTGAACTATCAGTTTCTACCCGTACGGGATTTCTTGTAGTAGATTAATGGAGAGAAAACATGCAGAAAAGTTTTTACCAGCTATATTTAATATGTTAAATTATTAAATGGTTCAGTCACAGATGGTATTATTTGATTGAGAAATCATAATATAATTCCGTGAAAGCCTTGCATTGTGTTTGGATATTATTTAATAACTTATTCTTGAGTTGAATCATTATCGAGTTTTATGCACGAATCTATCTGAGAAATATTATTTATGTTCTCTTTTAAAAGAATGAAATAACTAACTGGAATTGGCCTGAACATATTCAAATTTCACTTATCAGGTTCAAATAATTTTTTGTAAGCACGTGGCGCCATCTGTTACCGATAGTATTCATGCATTTTCTAACCGAAAGCAGTTTTAAGTAAATGAATGAAATTGAAGATGAAATTTATGAAATGTCTTGATTCATGTCATGTTATTATTTTTTTTTCTTAAATTTACTTCTTCTGATGCAACTTATTTATAAAAAAAAACATGTTATGGAACACATTTTCTTTCATATTGTGCGTAATGACCAAACATCGCACAGAATTAATTAACAATCTATTTCACTCGGCACATTTTTAGAAAATTTCAGTTCTGTGATCAGAATATCGTTGGCTTCACTAGAAATAAGAAGGGGAAGAAATTCCACTCTCCGGATTTCCATATTTCGTAATTTTATTGCAACAAATTTTCTTGCAATGATAATAATGAAGGACAAAATCTTGATAGAAGTACGCATAATTTAAAGAGCATCTATTAGGGTTAGAAAAACATTCGAATTGAGATTAAAAAATTCCATAAAGTATTCCTGAAACCACTTCAAAGTGAACGAACAAAGAAAAAGTTCTCAAAAGAAGAGTGCGTTCTGTTTTGTGTACCATCGATAATTAACGGATGTATTTCAGAATATCTTGTGAAATTTAGATAAAAGTGCCTCGTAGCTTACTATCTTCCACAATTACCTAACATCTATGAGGATAATTCGTTTCGGAGGATGGTCTTGATTTCAAACGCCCAGAAGCAACATTTCTTGGTTGCAGGAGTGTAACAGTAAGTCCTACGTCAATGCTCAGAAAACGTTACATTCCGATGCAGAGATACACAACATTTTGTGTATTAGCAATTGTTGATATTTTTAAATTTCATAACGAATTCTTAAACATACATAATTTTGGGGACATGCTCTTTCATTAAAAATTAATTGAGGCCAGGAATTTTTGTTTTCGAGAACGGTTAATTTGTGTTGAGATGTTCTTATCGAACAAAAATAATTATAACAACAACAAAAAATTACTGTAAATTCAAATCATGTAACAATGTAATCATATGAATAAAATAAGAATAAAAATAACAAATACAATAATAATAAAACTTTTTATTCATCCAGTAGTTTCAACCAGTACCAAGCAAGAGTTTCATCTGTCCATACAATTATTTTCTCTCTCTGTGTCTCGGAATAATCCAATAATTTTTATTAACGACTTTTAATCTTCATTAATGGCAGCTTTGGCACTCTAAGAACCCTGGTTGATATCCCCCCCCCGGATTACTTTATTATTGCGCGCATTAGCAGGTTTGAAAGATGAACTGCATGACATAAATGAGCATGCATAATATGCATTTATATAATATATTTAATCATCTGTGAACGGGCGTGTTGTAGGATTCATATTTCAAGTTTAGTACTGACTTGAATCTGGCCTATATAAGTACAAATGCGATTAGTGTTAAAATGAGAGTGCTGAAAAGTTTTGCGAAAATTCTCCAGAGGGGAAGGAAACACTGTCCATGCAATTATTTAATAATGCACCTCACTTAGTTGAAGAGTTAAAAGTTTCGTCAGGGCACTTATGAAAATTCTCCTTATAATGATGCCAGAATCCCCTTGGGAATCAATACTTAAGGTCGTACAAAGGGTGTTCGAATGGAAAGGTACGAAACGTCCTAACAACGTAAACGTTAACATATTTGCCTGTGCAACTATGGGAGAACGTAGCGAGATATCTCGGGATGCGAATGGAGTCTCCGGCATGGAACAGGGCATGCGCAGGAGATAGCAGAGGCTCTTATTAAGGGCGTCATCCAACTGACGCGGCAGAACGTGTGAGGACATAATGGCGTTCACATCACAAAATTCGACGATCGAGGAGCAGCGAGTTGTTATCCGAGTTTTGACAGCGGAAGGTGTTCAGCCGGCCGCTATTCATCGCCGAATGGCGACCGTATACGGGGAAGACTGAGTGTCCGACAAGTCGGTGAGAAAATGGAGTGCCCCTTTCCGTGCAGGCCGTGACAGTTTGGTTGATGATCTGAGACTAGGCTAGGCAAACACGGTCATCACGGCCGATCTCATCGAGAAGGTGGACGACCTGGCGAGAAATGATCGGTGTGTCTCATTACGAATTTTTACGGGAAAGGTGGATATCAGCGTTGGAACAGTGTGGACAATTTTTCACGATTGGTTGCGTTATCCGAAGGTGTGTGCACAGTGGGTTCTGAATCAACTCACCAACCAGCAAAAGGAACTGCATATATGGGACTAGAACTTCAAGATCTGTTCTGGTATCATGAAAATCGCACTTTCCTGAATCGTCACAGGGGATGAGAGCTAGTGCCATCACTACGAGCCGGAAACAAAGTGGGACAACATACTGTGGAAGCATGCGTCGTCACCTAGACCTAAAAAGTTCAAAACCGTGGCGTCCACAGACAAGGTGTTGCTCACCGTCTTTTTCGACGTCCGCTACTTGTTGAATTCCTCGAGTACAGAAGAACCATTAACTCCGATGTGTACTGTGAGACACTCCGAAGCCTACACAGGTTCATTAAGAAAAAAAGACCGGGACTGCTCACGGAGGGTGTGATTCTGCTCCATGATAATGTGCGTCCACACGTTTCCAGGGTCACACACGCGGAACTGGCCAATTTTGAGTGGGAACAGCTTGACCATCCGCCCTTCAGCCCGGATATGTCTCCCTGCGATTTCCACGTGTTTGGTCCACTGAAAAAATATCTGAAAGGGAAGCGCTTCAACTCGGACGACGGCTGTGAAGGACTGGGTTTTCGTTTTTATTAACGTCGCACTGGAAGCAATAAGAGGGCTATGGGCGACGGACCTCGTAATTTTGAACCACGGTCAAGTGACGAGAACGATGCCTAAGCTGACACCCCCTCCCCTCTCCTAACTTCCACGCCACGCCAACGAAAGGACTTTGGGCCCCGATAGATTTAACGTGCATCAGCCCCGGCTACACGGTGGGTCTTTGGTGGCCAAGGATCGAACCCGCGACTGAACGAAAACGCCGGCCACGAATCCGAAACCATGACCACTTGGCTACCGCGGCCTTTACGACCACGGGAATTCTGCGAGCAAGGAATCCTTCGGCTCGTGAATCGATGGGATCGTTGTGTTCAGGCCTATGAATAAAGTCTTCATTTATACCGACTGTGTCGTTTCGTACCTTTTCATTTGAACCCCCCCCCCTCTTATGATTATCGTTTGAAAATGTTTCAGCGTCACCTACGGCAAAAATTACTGAAATTAATCCAATGACGGTTACAAAAGTAATTCGTAGCTGACAGTTAATTTTGAATATCTCTTCACGCAACTTTAATAAAATTGGAGGTGAGGACATTAGAGTGGAAATAGACGAGTCAGAATTTGAGCTTCGAAAATAGCATTGTGGCTTGAGATACTTTCCTCGTTTTAGATCTTGTGGAAATAATTTTATGAAGAAGCATTTGCTTGGTTCTAATGAAGGAAACATTGGACCAGTTTGTTAAAAAATGTGTTCAAAAAGTATCCATTGATTCCGAGAGTTGGAGAGTTTATAGTGAGCAATACGAATGTTTTAACAACCATTACAATGTTAACCTATGTATGTATCCTATTGATGTGAGTCATACGAACACCACTGAAGGAAATTTAGGCAGCTCAACGAATTCAAATTATTCTCTCTCTTTTTTTCACCTTTGGCTTGTCTTTTTGGTGGAGGGGTGATTTTTTCAAAACATTTTTTTATCCAAAAATGAGCTACTTACATGCATTTCGTGACACATTCCACGAAATAAAACATTAAAATATCACTTTTCTTGCTTTCTTACTTGTAAATTTGTAAACAGTGCCATCTAAATTAATTCCTTCCGGCAAGTCTCTATTGCAATTAAATCTAATTTACTCAATTTCTCTTGAAGCTTAGATGGTCTTATGTAAGATGAAATATTTTTTGACGTTAAATATTTTTTGACATTTTATCTTTTTCCGGTTGCAAATGGGACAGACAGGATTAAAAATATTCTTCAGGTTCAGAAAAGTTGGGAAATGCAAGGAATAAAAATTTCTTCCACAAATTCCAAACTTTTAAAGGAAGGGTAACATCATCATAAATGCATAATTAACGCATTGTATAAGCATCACTATTAACACCCCTAGAAATTGAATCCCATTAGAAACTTGTGAGGAAATATCAGAATATGCATCGAAGTAATCTTCGGACATATTCCTGAATTCAGTTAGAAATTTTAATACGTTACTTTCGTTTAGTGAGGTTAACCCTCCTTGAATAAAATTCAAAGCGGTATCCACTATTGTTAAATAAAATTCAACTTTAAATAACAATTTTTTATTTTATGCCTGCTCAACCAATGTGTTGATAATCGAAAAGACGAACATTCTTTTTTATGTCTTTTGAAAGGAAATATTATGTTAATATCAAGATTAGTTGCTATTGCAGCGGTATCATTTATATACATTTATTGAAGACTTCATGAGATCTAGATGAATTTAGGAAACTGATAATTTTACTGATTAATTTTTGAAGGATTCATTAATTGTTGACTTGGGAAGTAAAAGCAGTTTTCTTGCAACATTAACATTTGTAAGAATACCGTCCCATATTAAAACTGAATAAATTAGCTTAAAGGTTGTCCAGTAAAGAATTTAATGCAACTTCAGTTTTTACATCTCTGGAATAATCTTCTGTTAGTATATTTAAACTTTTCATTACCAACAATTCTTAGAAAATATTAAAAAAGCCAACAATCTCGAATGTTGTCTTGGCCGCATCATTCACCACCAAATTTAACCAATGAAATCGGCATGGTATATACTACGTAGCTCTTAAATTAATTCTTTAACCTTATTATGTAGATCTCTTCCCCCTTCATATAGGAAAAATTAACATATCATTGACCACGCGTAAGTTTTGTACATCTACGAAAAATATTCCGAAAGTAAATTTCGTCATTTTTTTCAAAAAGCACGTGGTACAATAGGTGAAACAAAATACCATCATAAGAATCCACACCCGTTGCTGGTTCAACGACGGAAGTAGCGTCTGTGGAGGAGGAATTACGCATGCGCTGAGTGACGAAGAAAAGAGAGTAGCAGCAGACCAGCGTGCCCGAGAAGTGACTGACAACGTGGTCGGCAATGGAAGCGCGTACTGTTATCCGGTATGAATGGACACGAGGGACTAGTAATCCATGATCGCCCACAGACCGCGTATGGTGAACAGGTCACGTCTCGTTAAATAGTTAGTCACTGGTGTTGTATGTTGTTGCTTATATCACTTTGCTGTACATCACAGCAAATCCATGAACCCGTAAATTACGAGTCATAGCAAGGATTTAAGAGTTGCAACTTCGTTAGTTCTGAGGATCCTCATCTCCAGAGGAAGAAGTCCAACTTTTGCCTTAACAGATGGCAGCAGCATCGCAAATATCCCGGAATTTTATATCCAGATCAAGGTCACAGAACAACCCTGATCCAGTACCCCCAAAGGTATTAATTTGTATGGGAACATGGAGAATTTTGCCACCGCATTTAACGTGCACCAGCAGCCATTAGCGTACACGTTGCATCTTCGGTCTCGGCGCGGGAGTCGAACTCGCAATTTTCCGATCACAAGGTCGACGTTCTTACAGATCAGGCTCTGGTGTTGCATGTTGAGTGAAGGAAGGCAGAATGGTGAGGATGAAGATCGAAGTGGGTGTCCCTCCACGTCCACGAATGAAAACAACACTGCTAGAGTTCATGACATGGTGTAAGCGGATAGGAGCATAAAGGTGTCAGACGTGGCTTCCACACTACGTATACTGTTTGTTTAGTTTTTATTAACGTCGCACTAGAAGCAACACGAGGGCTATTGGCGACGGACCTCGTAATTTTGAACCACGGTCAAGTGACGAGGACGACGCCTGAGCTCGCACCCCCCTCTCCAAACATCCACACCGCACCAACGGGAGGACTTTGGGCCCCGACAGATTTAACGTGCATCAGCCCTGACTACACGGCGGGCCTTTGGCGGCCAAGGATCGAACCCGTGACTGAACGAAAACCGCCGGCCGCTGGTTCACGACCCTGACCACTAGGCTACCGCGGCCATACGTATACTGTCGAGCTCATGTCGACTGATGGGTGATGTTGAGGAGGGGCAAGCTGTGCTATATTCCCTTGCATCATAGGGCACCGACTTTTACCAGAATGGTTTCTTTAAACTGATAGCATGCTATGACAAATGTCTCAATGTCAGATGCGATTGCGTCGAAAAACGGTGCAAGGTGAATAGTTCATGATGACATGGTTTATTTTTACACGTGCGAAATTTTACTTGTGAAAAACAAAATAACGATACTTACTTTCGAAACATCCCTCGTAAATCATAACTAACAATTCGGTGGTGAAATGGTAACACAATACATCTCCAATTGCACCCAAAGCAGGATAAAAGTTTTTAATTTCAATAGGAATTGTATTCATATCAATAATTCTGACAAGAAATGAAATTTATTCCACGTGATTTGAATCTGATGTAGTCTGAAATAACTGAAAACCAAGCCTTGAATTTTCTCTTTTATTGATTTCGACAGCAGATAGGAATTTCGATTTGGGAAAAAAAAAAAAAATGTTCAAGGTACGTAATTAGGCATGTGATTTTTTTTAAAAAAAACTTTTTTGTATATTGTTAGCATGTATTGAAATGATGAGGTCGAATTGCGGCAACATTTCTATGGTTTTTAGAAAACTCCCATTTTTACAACGTTTTTATGTATTTCACTTGGTGTGTGTGTGTCATCAAATTTTCGATCGTTAATTTAACCAACTTCCCATCAAGCTAGAGCTCTGAAACTTTGGGAATCGTTCTTACTCGCCTAACAATGCAATATTTAGACATTTCCGACCAGTTTTAACTAATATTTTCTTTAATAATGCAGTTTAGCCGAACCACTTGGCGCGATTTTTTTTTGGCTGAACGTTAAGTACGTTAAACGGACCAGGGTAGCCACATTCGGCAAAATACCGCCAAATAATTCTTGTCGCCAAGGGTGGTTGGGTTAAATTGCATTCCCACCATTTAATTTACCGGATGAATTAATTAATTTCAGTTAGTTTTAACGTTTTTATGTATTTGACTTGGTGTGTGTCTGTCTGTGTATCAGTGTGTCATCAAATTTTCTATCATTAATTTAACCAACTTCCCATCAGGCTAGAGCTCTGAAATTATGGGAACCGTTTTTACTTGCCTAACAATGCAATATTTAGACATTTGCGACAAGTTTTAACTATTATTTCAATAATTTATATTAATAAACTTTGCCACCATATGAAAACGTTGGTTTTTATCTCGAATCTTTCAAATAATACATGAGATTTGTCTCTTATAGCTAAAGATTATCCTGTAAAATATTGAGCAATCTGATAATTGTATCTCGCCATCGTTCATTCTCCGATTCAAAATATCGATGCAGTTCACAATCCATGGTAACAATTTTATCAATTCTCTGATTAGCCGCCAAACGGAAAAACAGTCTACAATAACAAAGATTGTTGAAAATAACACCAAGCACTACAAAAATTTCGGATAAATGAGCTGCCAGAATTCACGTGGGGTGATTTACCCTAATTACTTTGAAGCAATTAGCGGGGGAAAGACGAGCTGAGATCCGAGATAAGGGCGACCGTCCTCTGTACTCGACCGCCTTCATCACGCACGGTAGGACCACCCCTGAACATATATAATGTTGATTCTATTAGAAATGTAAGTATTCAGTTTTTACAGAAGTATCGTAAAATGATCTTGAAAGGGTAAGGAGTAGTGACACGATTTTTATGTCTCATTTTTCTGCATGTTTAGTAAACTATATAAATCTGTATCCAAACGACTTCCTACTTAGAACAGACGATAGTACTTTTTCATCTCGAACAGTCAGTCTGCTCGCGCTTATATGGGGAAAAGGCGTGTTAATGTTGAATTGTTCTGTAAAAAAAAAGTAATGATTTTAGATATTATGTGAATGTCTGTGGGAGCCATATGTAAGTAAAAGATTTTTTAAATGAATTGGATTGCCCCGAAATATTTGTCACCACACCATAGTCGGAGTTGAATTCGTGTAATTATTTCATTTAGTGTATAATCGCATACTGACATACATCGCAGCAATTTGTTTTGAGCATGTTTCTTATTGTTTGTTAAAATTTATATTTTTTTCGGCGTTGGACGAAACATCTGGGGATGTTATTCTACCTCGTGCCCCATGGAGGGGGAAAGAGTTGTTGGTGACCTTGATTTTTCAGTGCTGGATGATGAAGTTGGCCCCAACATTGCTAATATCTTATAAATCAAGGCACTGGTTTTAAAAAAAAAAAAAAAAAAGACTGAATGAGATTAGGAAATTAAAAAATAAAATAAAAAAAAACATAAATGGTGAAGAGTGAAAAAGTCAGGATATAAGACTATAGTAGTAATAAAAAAAAGTTTCTTTGTATAACTATTGTAGAGGATAAGCTTCAATTTCTTGTAACCCTATCGCTCGGAAAAGAGGACTTAATCTGTTGGGTCGTTCAGTAAAGGCAAATAGATGGTCTCGGTAAAAATGAATGATCACAAACCACCCTCCAATTGGGAAAATAAGGGGTTTGAAGGGCAACATATACTATCCAACCAATATCATATTAGTATTTCACCTGTACTTCAGCAACACCCATGCCTTCTGTTGAGTACAGGAAGCTTTCGCCGTTTCTTAGTTTCGGATTGTGTAGACGGGACCCTTAAGCCTTGCGACTTTTTTTCTTTATGTTGGCAAGAACTGATTTAATATTGGCTTTAGGCTGTATCTTGCACATAAATTAACACATCAATCAATAACTCCCGAGACTAACATTGAAAACAACATTTTTTTTGCAAAATTTTTTTTTATTCATCAACATAACACCTTTTGTTAATCACCTTTTTCACTTCACTTCAAAAAACCTTTTTCAGTAAATACACTTCCATATGATATCTGTGTCATCTCAGCAATCTCACGGAGCTTCACTTTACGATCTTTCATTATAATTTTGTCACTTCACTCACATTTTCCAGTGTAACGGCTTCCACAGGTCTACCCGAGCGTTCCGCGTCATTTGTGTCGGTACGACCACGTTTAAACTCGGCAAACCACCGACAAATCGTTGCTTTTGATGGACAAGAGTCCGGGTAACATTTTTCAATCCATTGTTTCGCTTGCACGGTGTTTTTACCCATTAAAAAACAATGTTTTATCAGAACACGAAACTCGGTTTTTTCCATTTTTTAAACAAACTACAAAACGACTTTACTCCAACCTCGATAACTCAGCTGTTTCTGGTCCGATCGACTTAAAATTTTGACACGTTTCAAGCAAAGATTAGTACTCTAGAAAGACCTGGTTACTGGTTTACTACGATCTCTGGGTTAGTCTCGGGAGTTATTGATTGATGTGTTATCCAAATAAAACCTACCTACTTCTAGAAATGGCTGCAATAAGCGATATTTCGTCCGTAGCAGGTATCAACATTTGGGGATTTATCACCTGCGCCCAGCTAACCCGAACAGTACCATTTCTTTCTAGTAAGTATTTGCAATAATTTTCAAGTAAAACCCATAAATTTTATCAATGATCCTGAAAAACCTCTCAAGATATTTTATTTGATATGCCAATCTCAAAAACATGCATGACAATAATAATAAAACAGAGCAATAAATGAGACAAGAATCACGCAACACACAGCTAATTTACACTATAATATTTAATAGTTCCATTCATATTGAAATGTACATATTTTACAGACTTAAGCACCTGCATGAAAAGAAAATGACTGAAAATTCTTCTTGCAGAATAAGCACATTCCGTTGTTTTAGAACACTAAATCCGCCATTTTGTTTGTTTGTTTCTGTTCCGAGAAGCCAACTTCAATGTTATGTCATGAGATTCTAGTATAAAAATAATGTCATGTCGTCCAAACAAGATTGTAATGTCTCCATCAAAAGAATAATACTTAAAGAAAAATATGTATAAAATAAAACTCCAAGATCAAGATTGGCTCAACAAAGTATCACAATTGAGCATTATGCTAGGAAGATAAGATCACACATTGTACTATGAGAACATAAAATGTTTTTGTTACGTTAACAACAAAAAAGGTCTACATTTATTTTACTGACCACTATTGTTCTCACTAAGCTTTTGGCTGTACAAAAGATTATGAGAAGTATTCATTTACAGGTCTCTGTCCACGTAAAGGCAGTGACTTAATCCAGCTCTTTAATGTGTTGTAGGAAGCACTTTAATGAGATTCTCAGAAGAATGCAATTTTTTTTAAAAAAAATTGTCAGCAGTTGAATTGCCGTTGAAAGAAGCTCCATAGTAGAAGTGTGGCACACATGAGAATTGTACTGTGCTGCCATCTAGTGGTAGCAGAGGATACTTTTGGTGGAGTTCGGTTGTCTGGAATGAAACGTGTTGGATTTGAAGGAGTAGAGAAATATATGTCGCCAAAACTGTCTTCAGTCGGTTCTTCTTCGCCAAAACCACTTCCACTTCCGCTACCACTGGAATCGCTCCAATCGCCTGAAAGGAGAAAATTGTAAAAGAAATGATGTTACATTCACCACGCAAAAAAAAATATTTCAAAAGGATTGTTTAAAAATGATTGCAATTTCACAAAAAATGTAAGTAAAAAACATTTTCATACCAAGCCTTTATTTAAAGATGGGATTAAAAGAAAAAAAAAATATTCGGTACTTGTCTATTAAAGCGGCGCCCGCCAAATTAAGAATACACCAATGTCGCCAAGCTAGTGAAAAGCGCCAAGCAAGCGGAGCGCGATATTGAAAAGAAGGAAAACAAATAACAAACCAATGAATAATATGAAAAATTTTTTAATAATATTTTTATTTGATAATCTTTTATATGTTAAGTGATAAATCTCATCCCAACAAGTGATATAAAAACTTAGATGTTTAATATAAATATTTGCATAACTTTTAGAATATCAAATCTTTTATATGTGATAAATCTCATCCTAATAAGTGATATAAAAATTCTGTGTATTCTGGAACCGCTGAGCCAATTTCCAATACGGAGGCCCTTCTTATTCGAACAACTTTTAATGTTGCATCTTCAAATACTGTCTTCATTAACATATAACTTCATGTTTTAGGTAAAAGTCCTTTCTCTTGAAAAAAAAGAGATGGCATCCATTTCGCTGTTCGGTAAATTAAAAATTGTTAACGACATTTTCAAAGGCAACAAAATAGGTATTTTTTAAAATAAATACGAAATCGGTAACGTTAACAGGCAAGCGATACTTTACTAAAATGATGAAGTGCTGTTCTTTTAGGACAACAACCTTAGGAGATTACAACCAAACATGGCGATAAATCTTACTGCTTGGCGATTTTCTGACTAATCCGAAATCGTAATTTGGTGGGCGCCGCTATAATGGACAAGTACCAAAATGTGTTTAAACGTAAAATAATATATAAAAGCATGAAAGTGCTTAGGTAATTACCGATAGTACCACAGCTATTTACTTATATCGAGAATTTGAATTACTTTTCTTACTTTTTAGTCCATTTTTAAATAAAAGCTTAGTTTTAAAACTTTTTTTTACTTAAATTCCTTTCAGCCTGGGGATTTAAGACTAAATAGCAATTATGTGAGCTATACGGAGCGCAAATTTGACCACAACTGGACTTTGTTAAAAGTAAGTCTCCACACTGCTCGAGCATAAAATAAAACTGCCTGGTCAACGAAATTATTAAAAGTCGAGTACAAACTTTGAACAGGAAAGATATTTTTAACACGTGTATAAACCTAATTAAATAAAAGCGTATAGTAAACAGGGAATAGAACGTGTTAATTAAGAAAACTTATAAATTATACTGTCTTCAGATATTAAAAGGTCCAAAATTGGGATATTTTTTTCAGACAGAAAAATGTAATACTATTAATATAAGAGCGTGCATTGTGTCACAACAAATAAGAGTTCACCTATTGTATCTTAAAATTGCGAAATATTAAACAAATCAAAAGCGGTCAAATATGAATTCAAAACATGATATCAAAATTTGGGAGTTAATATCTGAGAGCGTATTCCCCGAGAAAGTTGGGACGGTTCTCCACAAACTGTTAGCCACATTCTCAGTATGCCATGAGGCGGCAAGATCTACTAACACTTTCTCACCTTACCATGAGGCGGCACATTAGCACAACTTATTTCTACATGCAAATTGCAAGTATTTTGTACGTGCACTGCGGTATTAGTGTTACTACCCGTGCAGTTATCAAACAAACTGTTGTTAAACCGATCCGCTAGTCTAGATAGTCCAGAAGAGAGCAGAATGAACGGATTTGGTTCTTGCGCCATTGACCAACGGTCATATGGTTTATTGAACTTTTTCATGCGAACATTTTGTGTTAAAGTTGACAGATGGCTCCAGCTGTCTACCTAACCAAATTATGTTCCAGCATGTATAAAAGGGAGAGTCGTCCCTTTCGGTTTAGTTCTTATCTTGGATTTCATCTGACATTGTGTTTTAGTATATTTATAGCAGTTTTAGCCAGTAAAATGGAGTATTGTTTTCCAGAAAAGCTTCTGGGTTCCATTTTAGTGATTTTAATAGACAGCACGAACATTTTGGAGCCATGGATTCGGAGCTACAGTTTAAGTGAAGATTTAATGTTGTGAACTAGGATAGGTATATTAGATAGTGGCACAGGTAGGTTTACCTCATTGGTCTTATTTCTGGAGTTGTTCTTCACTTTGGATGAGTGAGGAGGTGTATTTGGAACCAGCATTTAATGTCGGGTAATATTTTAATACAATTCTGAGCGTTGATGTAATTTTGTATTAAGAAAACGGTTTCTCTTAGAGTATTGCCCCAACACGAACTGAGGAGTTCTTGCCTTGCCCATTCGGAATGCTGTCCTGGCGATTTGTCTACTGTCTCCTCCTCTCCTGGATCTGACAGGATTCCCATCTCTCCACTGACGACGGATGCAGAGTTCACCATGAAACTCGCACAAGAGGATTCATAGTTCTGGATACGCGACCAACTAGTATGCAGTAGTTTATTTAGTTACCTGAATCTTGCTTGCATTCATGATACTTGACAGTCACTATGTTCACTTTAGCATACTCATCACTATCACTATACTTACTTTAGCATGGTAACTTTATGATACAAGCTTTATCCCTTTCAGTCATTATCGATTAGCTATTAATTTTGTCAATATTTGAAACTTCATCAATGTTCTATTTGAACGAGTGATGCTCTCGTGGGCAATGCTAACTCAAATGACAGATATGCGTTCAACTGTCCTGGATCATTTGCAACCTCCTGACCCGAGCCAGCGTCGAAGTGTGGTTCCTGTTTACGCATCTCATTCCGAGTGAATTTTATCCATGTTATTGATATACGTTACACAAGGTCAGACTTCAATGCCGAATCTCTGAATGCATTTATAATTCCTCTCCGACTGTCACAAATTAGAAGTCTCGTTCAGTGATACAGAAAATTTTTACAGATTTTAATACTAAGTTATAAGAAATTCTGAAGTTTACTAAAAAAAAAAACTTTCTGCTGATTAGACTAATAGATATTTGTATTCCAAACAATACTGCAGATGGCCTCAAAAATCTCAAACTATTTATTACACATTTGGAAAAATTGCCGAAAGATCGAATTACAATACGCTGAAGTGGGAATTTTAGTATTCTGTTACCTCGCATTGTTTGTATTATTGAATGTGTTATGAATTAACCATTTGTGCGCCAAGCGGCGATATTTTGCGCTTGCTCTATTCTGTTCCAAATGTGCCAGTTCTCTAGGCTGTCAGCACTCTAAGCAATCATAGCGATGCGGGACTTTACAGTTAAGGTCTTAGGTAAATTAACATTAAAATAAAATATACCTTTTACATACATACCACATACATATTTTTATACATGCAATAAAATGCTTAAATAATGTATTATTTGATTTAAAACACACCAATGTCACTACTTATGCTCAGAAGAATGTGAGAACAAAGATAAACTGAAAGAATTAAGACTTATCCCATATAAACAGAAAACAGCGCACGCTCCTTGGCATTTTTGGACGAGAATAATACAAGTGGATATTGCACTGTGACATTGGGCTATTCGCGGTTTCTCTTCACTAACCTTGGAGACTTTTAATTAAGATTGATTGCTTTTGCCAAACAACCTTTGCCCAACCAAAAATGAAATGTGATTTTGGCAAAACAAGTAGAAATGAAGTGAAGCGGGAGAGTTAGGAAATATATAAACTGAGACTGGGAGTCGCGATAGAGAGGTTGAAGGAGGAGGTTGGATTAGAAGTTGAGTGATCCAAGAGATTTAGTTATTCCAGTGTTCAACAATTGTTCCAGAGTCTGAGTTGCAGTCGAGGAAGGCTTAGTGGTAAGAGGAGTCTGTTAGATTATTATTGGTGGGTTGAGTTAAGGTAGTAAAACCCTTGCCCGAGAGAGCATTTATAATTGTTGCTATATTAACAAGAAGTTAATAAATTTCGTAATTATTGTTCTAGTGTCTCTTTTCGTAATTATTGATTCTTAGTGTTTAAACATTGAGTTTAGCTATGGAACAAGAGGCAACCCGGAATGGGCAGCCGTCACAGCACTGCTTGCAATTTTCTATTTATGAAATAGCAAATACACGTGGGGCTCAAGCAGTAAAAATCATGTCTATTTTACTGTCAATAAATTTTACTTCATTTCAGCTATTACTTTATCATTAGCAAACGGCTTAGGATGCGTATTAAATCCATAAATTACCCTATATAGTGTACCAAACACACAAAAAACAGCGACAAATATAATTATAAATGAAGCTAATACTCACTAGAATCTTGCCACTCGACGTCCAAACCATTGTAGGCATGTGTCAGTTTTGTTGTTATCAGCTTCAAGGTAAGGATCTGTTGGTTGATAACGGAATTTTGGCGGGAAACATCAAAATTCACTTCGGGGTTCCTCGTCTGGTTCTGCAACCCTTCGCCCATCAAATCGCCAATGTATCTGAAAAAAAGCCAATAAGCAGGTATCATGAACAAAATGTGCGAGTCAATAGAGTTGAACAAACACTTAGAAAAGTAAGGTACCTGATGGTTATACCATCACTCTTAGTGGATTCAGAGTAAAACTCAAAGTTAACCGAAATATGACTCGTATTTTGAAAAGGAAGCTAAGAAGAAACTGTAGCGGTGTATCGAGCAGGACTTATCCAGAAACCTTTCCTGCGGATGATGTTATCTTGTTCGCATGGCTTCCCAAAAAGGCCGTTGTTATTTCGATTCGGTAAGTTTGCCTTTGTTATTGATTTAGTTTAGTTTAGTTTTTATTAACGTCGCACCAGAAGCAACACGAGGGCTATTGACGACGGACCTCGTCATTTTGAACCACGGTCAAGTGACGAGGACGACACCTGAGCTGGCACCCCCTCTCCTAACATCCACGCCAACGGGAGGACTTTGGGCCCCGAACAAATTTAACGTGCATCAGCCCCGACTACACGGCGGGTCTTTGGCGGAAAAGGATCGAACCCGCGACTGAACGAAAACCGCCCGCCGCTAGTCCACGACCTTGACCACTAGGCTACTGCAGCCCGCCCTTGTTATTGAATAGTCGAAACGCACTGTTCATCATGATAAGTTTTTTTTTAAAGGTCTTCAATAATACGTGATGAATTTTTTCACACACAAATCATTTATGGTTCACAGACATTTTGGAAACCTATATAACTATAGACAATATGGCCATTGATGGCTGTATTTTTAAAATACCTGCTTGTTTCACGTGTTTATTATATTTAATAAACATGTGAAAAACACTTAAATATTACTAGTCGTGTGTAAAATGATAAGAAACTTTTCAACAAACTAGAAATTTATTTTAACAATTGCCAGCAGCTAACTTTGCGGCGAACAAGCGAATTGATACAAGAGCGTTGCCCGTCAAAACCCAGTTCTCCTTTCAAAACAACAAGGATGTTGCCAACACGCAACAGATAAAAACTGGGTTGATGGTGTGGAATAGCATAAGAAATTATTTTACATGCATATAAAATAAAGACATATTATAAATGTATTAATGAAATAAAAGATACTGAATATAAATAGGTCCAAACAATTACTAAACACGCTTATTATATTTAATAAACACTTGAACACATTTTGCTCTTTCTCGCCCTATTTTCTTCTATTTTATATCGTCTGGTGAACAAATCACCAAACAGGCAGAAGATGAGGGTGATTATTTATTAACCTCCCACTGAGAAGCAACGCGAGGGCTATCGGCGATGGACCTCATCATTTTGATCCTAGGTCGAGGACGACATCTAAGCAGGAACGTGCTTCTCCGAAAATCCACTTCACGCCAACGGGAAGGATTCGGACTTCGACAAGATTTAACTTGTATCAGCCTCGCTACAACGCGGATCTTTAGTGGCATCAGGATCGAATTCACGACTCGACGAAAACAACGCCTGTCGCGAGTCCGCGGCCGTATCTCGCATCGAAAATGAAGCACCATTTTCTAAAATACGTCATATTTTCGGATGAAGCATTATTTCAAGCGAACAGTAAAGTGAATTAGCACAATTGCAGAATTTGGGACTCGGAAAATTCTGATGCAGAACAGGAAACGGGAAAAAAAATAGTCCATAAATCATTGCGTGGTGTGCTCTTTCAGTTAGGGAATATGATACAGTTAGAGTAACTGGACTACAGGCTGGATATTCTCAAAGCTACTAAGTGAGTTCACATGGAAGTGCACCGATATTTTAATAATTTTTTTTAAGTTTATCTAATTTTACATTTTTCTCATGATTTTTAATTTCCAGTTAAGTATAGCGATCTCACCGAATAAGGGACATTTGATTCGGACACACCCTATATATTATAGTCAATCTCGAGCGTTAAAGGTTAAAATAGATAGTTTAATTTAGTTTTTATTAACGTCGCACTAGAAGCAACACGAGGGCTATTGGCGACGGACCTCGTAATTTTGAACCACGGTCAAGTGACGAGGACGACACTTGAGCTGGCACCCCCCTCTCCAAACATCCACACCACGCCAACGGGAGGACTTTGGACCCCGAACAGATTTAACGTGCATCAGCCCCGGCTGCACGCCGGGTCTTTGGCGGCCAAGGATCGAACCCGCAACTGAACGAAAACCGCCAGCCGCGAGTCCACGATCTTGACCACTAGGCTACCGCGTCCCAAAGGTTAAAATAGAATCATTTTTTTTTCTTTCACTCACCTCGCCTTGTTGAGACCGTTCCAGCATTCATCCGCCGGCAAGTTCTTGCTCTGGCCCGCCACCTGCGGGTTGGTGCACATGGTTTTCGACAGCTGAATCCAGAAGCTCCTCGTCTTCTTGATCTTTTTTCGGATACCCTGGACCAGACGATCGATGCTGGTGCCGGCTGCGGTCGTGGGGCGAACCGCATTTTCTCGGTGACCAAATTTGAGGGTCTCGAAGTTGAGTTCGTGGCGAGCATCGCGCTTCCCAAGTCGAGGCTTTCCGCAGTGCTTGAAAAGCTGAAAAAAACATGTAAATACCGTCAGACCCATTAATACACCCTTCCGCAACGCGCGAGTTCGCTTTACACGCGATTTTACTATGGCTCACTTGACAATTAATCGTTTGCGATGTCATTCCTAATCATTGTGGCGTCGTAATTCTTATTTTCTCTTTATGGAATTCATATAAATCTTTTGTTCGTCGCGATGAGCAGACATTAAAACCTTTTTTTGTTTCTTGCAGTAAATACATATTAATAAATTATACTTATCTTTCTATTTTCTATAAATCAATCAATAATTACATATATTGGAAAGTGAGTTCCGCCACTTTGGATTATTGTTATCGTTAAAGATTATTTTCCAAGATCTCGTGGTCAATGACATCAGCTGCACGTTCAACCATTTTGGTATTGCTCAAATTTTAAGAGTTATAATACAGAGTTTTTCTTGTGTAAGTGATTTCCGTTACAATTTTAAAAAATAATGTTATATTTATCATAAAGTACATAAATCACATTCAATCATATATCACATTTATTCAAGTAAGTTGTACAGCATACTGTTCTCGTATTATAAAAATACGTGAAGTTATCATTTGACGCTAATTCATTTTCTATTTTTTTGAGTAATAGAAATCTGAATTTTATTAAAATTATCTATTTCTCATTTTCATGTTCTCCTTGCTCTACCAACATGTACAATATAATAAAAGGTAGAAACAAACAATGAAATAATTTTATTGTGTGATATTTGTTTCGCGAGGCCCCTTAAGTTTTTTCATCAAATGTTTCAATATGTTCTTTTACCTTTTTGTATTCCATAGAAATAACGGTTTTCCTCCTAAAAGAAACCCCTACACCCTCATAGAAGTATTTCCATAAGCATATTGTTTTGAAAATTTCCTCAGTGTGTGGGAATGAGTCCAACACGGAGGATAACGACAAATGTTACTTTATTCATAAATCTTCACGGACCAAACAGCAGAGCTTAGACAATAACAAAAAACACAGTACTGGTACAGATTAGCGACACAAATATAGGAATAAAACAGCACTTTTAAGGACAGTCAGAACCGACAATTCCAGGTAGATACACGCTACTTCTCCGCAAATTCAAAGGGCACGGTGCACTTCCAAGTTCCAACAGCTTGCAGTCGACTTCACAACAGCTGCAAAGACAGACTGATCGACTCCTTCCCAGGACTGTGGCTCTGGGCGTATTTACATCGCACATGGAAAAATTCACGAAAAGTCCGTAACTTTCTTCCGATCGATATTTCGACTAGGTTCCAGCACATTCGAGAACTTTCCATTAATCGCCAAAATGGTCTCCACATCCGTCGCCAAGCTTGAGGGGGTCATTAATTAATCCTTTGGCTGACAGGGGACATGTCCGAAAATGTTTCCTTTCCTTCATAAGACAGTAGCTGCAGGGAAGCACCAGGTCATGTTGGCAACAATATGCACAATCCACATCATTAGTGAATGCTGAATTTTTCTTTCGATGTGGGGTTCCAAATTTTTACTCGTTGATATTTGCATTCAAAATAACGCTTTCAATAAGCAGTTAATAATTATTGGAAGGGTCCCAACCACACTCTCTACCCTTTCCGAAAGCAATCGATATACTTTATGTAGGGTAAATGAAATTACAGAGATAATTAGTAAGTGACGTAGAAATATTAACTAAATAAAAACGTGATACAGAAAAAGGTACACTTTTCTTTTCTTTTTTTTTTTTTACATATTATTTTATAACGAATAAATCAGTATAAATAACAGTAAAACATAAAAATTACCACACAGTTTCATAATAACAAATGTACTTAATTCGCAGCGAGCTTTTAACTGTTTAATTAAGACAGGTCAATGCGCATACGGTTGCAGTTTTACCGAATAATATTTATGTGCTGCTTGAATTTCGCGACAAAAACGAGATTTATTGCCTACGTCTATATGAAAAGGAACCGTAAGACCCAATTGTTATTGAATGCAATTGAAAAGTAAGAAAAGTTGTTTTTCTCGACGAAGTTCGCAAACACCTTCGAATACTCACAGCGAGCTTTTCAAGAGCGTTGTTATTCAAATTTTTTGAGCGGCACACACATTCCTGTGCGGTTTGGTTGCAACTAGAGCAGACTTCAATGGACACTGTTTCATAAATGTAGAAACAACATTACTCGCACAGCATCTCGTAATCTTAACCACGGACAATGACGTCACCTGAGCTGACACTGTCAACGTGGCTGCTGCGGTAGCTGGGTATTCATGTTTGCGAGGTTCAGGGCTGACCGATCGTGGGTTCGAGTTATGATGCTATTAAAGACCATCCCTAGAGAGGCACGTGAGGTATGTCAGGCCTCGAAGTCCTCTCATTAACACTCTAACTCTCTGAAACAGTACCTAATTTCGTTAAATGCCGTTTTGAGACTCTTCTCACATTGCTGTGGAGATGGTTCATTTCAGGGAATCCGATGTCATAGTTCTGTGCCCTTTGGGTGAGCTCGGTCTCCTTGGAGGATTGCCAATAACCCCCGAACTGCTGCTGAACGCGGCGTTAATTGGTGATCTATCAATCCACCACTCCAACACGAGGACTTTAATCTGAGAATAATTTACAGTGCATTAGCCCCTCTACCTTAAAAGTTATGGTTTCCTAAAAAAGCGTAGTCGTCATCTGGCAGCCACTTTATAGCAGTGGATGACGTTGTCCATTCAAACAAGATGACGCGGTTTCCTCGATAGTTTAGTTTTTATTAACGTCTCACTAGAAGCAACACGAGGGCTATTGGCAACGGACCTCGTAATTTTGAACCTAGGTCAAGTGACGGTTTCCTCAGGAGATTTGAATGTGAAGAAACCATGTCACTAGCTAGCACAGACAAAATTTTGGTGCCGCTATCCACCATAATATTACGGCCGCTACATAACGGTGCCAGATTTCTAAAAAAGGAAGTTTAAAATTTACTATATATATAACTAAATTTCTTCCTTTTGCTTTTTTTATTCCCATTTTATTTAATTTTTGGCATTTTGTTTTTGTAAATTAATAAAATTTCCACCTCAGTTAGAACAGTTTACTGTAGGGATTGTTTGGTACCTGTAAAACAGTTTTAACCAGCAAATCTGTCGTCGGAATTTAAAAAAAGTAATATTTCATTTTTCTTTATGGTTTATCTTTTCGTCTTTTCTTTGTTTATTGTTTTGATTTGCACTTCTTCGTGAAGTGATTTATTTTCTTGCCGTTATTTTTAACTTTAATATCCTTTCAGATATGTTCATCTCTTTGTCAAACATTTTTTTATGATTTTTCTTTTGTTGACAAATAAAAAGAATATGTTTTTGAGTTTTATTTTTTAAATTTTTCTATATAATCCACACACAAAAAAAAATTATTTGTATGTTTTCCTTTTAACTTTTAATTATTTTTCTTCTGTTTTAATATTTGCTTTTTTTACTAATTTAAATTAATTATTTTGTAGTAATTCCAATGATATGAATAAATGATTCAATCATTATATATATCGACTTTCATTATTTTGTAATTGAGAGGCAGAAAAATTTCCAAAAGTTTAAGTTTTTTTTATATTGAGAAAAAATTGCTTAGAGAATTTTTTAAAAAGAGATAAACATATCTGCGAACATAACTTCTGTCAGTCTTTCACAACATTCAAAGGTAATACTATTCGAAGCATTGTGATTTGAAAAGGAGACCTACCTCTTGCGAAACAGCCTGTCCGTTCTCTTGAAAATTCATGATCGCATCGGAAATCTTGATGTCGATGGGATCCACAACAGATTCGATGTTGAAGGAACTCTCCAATCTAGATGCTAGCATCATCATTGCATCTGAAAAGATAAAAGATGCCATGAACATTCGAGGGGTGAGTTATTAAGGAGATACAGTAGCTAAAAAATGACGAAAATATCGAAACTAATTTTATTTCATTTATTTTAATTGCATGATCTTTCTAAATAAATGCAAAAAAAAAAAAAAAAAAAAAAAAAAAATTATTGGTCACTTATCATTGTTGCTGTATTATCAACATTACGTTGAAGATACGCATTAATAATAATATTGCCATTGGTACATGCATATGATATTATTATTGTTGAGTATACACAGTCACGGCCATTGCATTACTTACATGTTACATGCAGCATGGCCACATTGCCACACACACACACATTGCTGGTTATTATTACGTCATCATTGGCTGGCTACTTATTTACACACACACACACACGCACACACACACATTACATTGACATTGTCATCATTGGCTGGCTGGCTACACACACACATTGCCACACACATTACATTTCATTATTACATGTTGATATTACGTCACTATTATTGGCTATTGGTTACATACACACACACATACATGCACACACACGACACACACACACGCATCATTATTATTGGCTGGGCACACATACATACTTGCCACGTCATTGCCGATTATTGGCCACACGCACATACACATTTACTGGTTACTTAATACGTACATATTTACTTATTGGCTACCATATTGGCTGACACACACACACATGGCGGCGGCGGCAAACGCTGCAGCGCCAGTAGCGAAATTCGCCAGAACAAACGAAATGCGCCGCCTGCGGTGGAAGGCAGCCCACAAAGCCAGGCTGCGCGCAGCGCCTTTCGGAATTACGCGCGCAGCGTGGCAATAAAGCAGCGGATGCTGGAAAAGTTTCTGCGATATTGAAGCAGTGGCAAATGCCTGGTACTCTGCGGGCGCTCTACGGAAGAACGGCGGAAAGCTGGAATGGTGGTGATAACGGCTTCGGTAGCGAGATTTGCCGCGCACAGCAGTTTCGGCGCAGCGGAACAGTTCTACAGTGATGCGGAAAGTTTAAAGGTACGGATGGCGAACAAATTTGTTGCGTTCGGTTTACGTAGCGTACGCCGCAGCGCGATGACGGCTACCTGCTCAGCGGCGGTGAATGACGATTCTCTGTGCGCTGCGTACGCTGGCTCTGCCGCAGTGCGCTACTGCCGCTTCGCTACCTGCTGCCGCTCAAGCGCGCGTACGTAGGGTGCCTTTTATAGGATCTCCTCACGGTGAACATCGATGGCTGCGTCGGCAGTGGGCTCTTGAGCACAGAGACAGGCGACAGATTGGCACCAAAGTTGTCTTTTCAGATGAATCACGCTTCACTCTAGGACCTGGCTGCTGGCCGTGTTCGTTAGACGTTGCGTCGGTCAACGCTGCCTCCTGAGTGTATTATTGAACGACATAGTGGTCGAACACCGGAGTTATGGTTCTAAAAGATTTCGTATCATGTATCGATCCAATCTTGATACGAATTGAGGGTAATCTCAATAGCAAATAGTACGTCCGTGTAGTGCTACAGCCCGAAGTCGTTCTTTCCTTCAAGGCATCCCCTGGAGCTATCTTTCAGCAGGATAATGCACGCCTGCCACATGTTGCGCGACTGTTCAGGAGACTTCTGAACCAGCACAACGCATGCAACTTCTTCCTTGGCCTGCTTATTCACCGATATGTCGCCTATTGAGCACGTGTGGATATGGTTGTCGGCGTCTCGTCGATCCGCGTCCTGCAGTTTCAAAGACGAACGGTTGCGCATGTTGGCGTTTTCTCGCGGCGGCTCGCCACGCTACCAGCGCATGCCGCGCGTACGGCGCGCGTACGCTGGCTTTACGCCACTTGCTTTTCGCTGTTTCTACGGCTGCGCGCTGTTTCAGCTGGCCATTTTAAAAGCGTATGCCGCGGCGGCGCAGGCGCGGCGGCGCGGCAGGCAGGCGCGGCGCGGGCGAGTGCGCGGCGCGCGGCAGGCGCGCGTGCGTGCGGCAGGCGGCAGGCGCGGCAGCGGCGCGTGCAGGCGGCAGGCGCGGCAGGCGCGGCAGGCGCGCGCGCGGCGCGTGCGGCGCGGCAGGCGGCGGCGGCAGGCGCGCGGTGCGCGCGCAGGCGCGAGTTGATAAGTCATTGCTTATTACTTATTTATTACAATATTAAAAGTACATTATTATGCATACGCACAGCCATTATTATTACATACGCACACATACATTACTACATTATGCCATGTTACTTTTTTAACACAGTCATTGCTTCACACATACGCATGCATTATTACATTATTATTGCTTATTATTATTGGTTATTACATACGCGTCATTTACATTATACCACAATATTACTGTTACTTTAATACGTTATTGAGTTATTACATTATATTATTATTACATAGTTACATATTAATAATACGGCTGCCACATGCATTATTACATGATTGTTACATTGTTACATACACACACATACACACACACACGCTACTATCACACATGCATACGGTCACGCATACGACACTGAAATGCCATCAATACACACACATTGCTTCGTTTTGTCACGTCATTGTTACGGCGCAATTTTACACATTATCACGCAATATCATTTACGTTACTTGCCATACGCATTGGTTAATACGCACGCATTGGTTATTTATTACGCATTATTGACATTATTATTATTATTACATTACATACACATACGTTATCATTGAAGCCATTATTGTCATTACACATGCCATACTGTCATTATTATATAGAATATATATATATATATATATATATATATATATATATATATATATATATATATATACATGGTAACACTTATTTTGGGAATCTACCATTTTGTTGATGTATTACACAACAACGTGCTTATAACAGAATGATTCTTTGAGAATCAAATATAGCATAGGATCCTGACATTTCAAAACCGTGACTTGGCCACAGGTTCATATCCGCTTTCCTTTTACTTACAGCTTCTTGAGAAATATCATTTAGAGCAACCTCTAGTATAAGTGAATTTGCAGCGAAACGAGAATTTTATCAACCTTTAAAATTATCAGCTCTTCCACGACAATTTTTTTTTCACCGTAGTAAATTTATCTGATAAAATCTCATTAAAGATCACCCGCATGAGTTCTGGCCAAAATAAAATCTATTTATACATTCTTTAAAAAAGAAGAACATTGGGAAAATGCCTACTTAAAATCCATTTCGGATCTACAAGATTCTTATAGCATTTCCTGACTCCTTTATCTTTATACGGGTCAAACAAAAATCTCTTTGAACCTGATTCCAATTATGAATGGAATCTTCGACAAAAGCCAAAAGCGTCTTTGGATTCTGGCACCCGCCTGCGCCAGCAAAATGGAAGCGAAGTACTAATGTGCGCAGTTGCCAGGAAGTACTTAAAGACGAACGCAAATGCCATAAACGGTATGGCGTTTTGCCAGCGTTTTTTTTTTTTTGTTTTGAAAAGTGCGCGGCTATGCTGCCTTTGGTACAGGAATATGCCTTGCCATGGCCTTTATACAAGAAGTATGGTAACAGGCGATGAAGGTAGCAAAACGTATTTAACAGAAGCGAAGTAATGTTGGTTTACTATTTTGCTGGCAGATGAAGCTTTAGCGTATACGGTATGCAGCAATTTTTTTAAAAGTGTATGGCGAGTTTTTCGTCGCGGTGTAGCAGTATTTCGCGAAATACTAATTGTGCTTAAATGATAAAATACAGTTTGTAAGAGTTCTTAATATCTCAGCTGGACTTGTAACACGTGGTTTAGTATTACTGTTTTACTGTGATTCTCAATAAACAATCGTTTGTGATATCACACCTAGATTTATGACATCAGAATTCTTATTCTTCTTTTATGAAATTCAAATTAATATTTTCTGATAACGGTATGACTTTCTGCCTGAGTGATAATACCTTTCCCTTTACTCCCCTTCTATTTTATATATAGTGATGTTTTGAAATTCGTGGATAAATTTAAGGGTGACAAAAACACTAATTCCATTTTTGAAATATGCCTGTCTTCAGAAGTTTGTTTTGCCCCCTAGAGAGTTCGGTGAAATCGGTTGTTTAGATGTCTGTTCTTACTACTCCCTTAAATTTTGCTGATAGTTAAAATGACGATGTGTAAGAACTCGCGCTTTATGTGTCTTTCCATTACACGCGTCTAGCGGCTCAACACTTGTTTTGAAGTATGTAAAATATCAGAAGTTCGTTTAACAGCCGGTTAATTATCAGTATTTATTGGTTCACACTTCATCTATTTACAGCATTAGTGCTAAATTTTGCCAGTTCTATAATCATGTCATTAAAAATTAGAAAGTTTATTTAATAATTTTGTTAATGCTCAGCATGTGTCATATGTAGGATGTAAAGGTCTAGCTTTTTTGATTAAAAAACAGCCCATGTTTTTGTTTGTGTTCTAACGTTTTAAGTATTACGGCTGCTAAAAAAAGTTTTAAAAAAAAATTAAATAAGTGCTAGTTTGGTGCCTTTGAAGTTCCAGAAATGACTTGTACATTGTTAAAGAAAATTTAAATAACTCTTCAAATGATGTACCCAGAGTTGTGATTTCTCTCTCTCTCTCTC